>FTLJ01000049.1:0-24826 GCA_900155495.1 Porogramme epimiltina | reverse complement strand
CCCCCCCCCTTCTCCCACCCAGACCTCTCCCCGCCCCGCGCCCACCCCCACCGCCTCCCCCTGCGCGGCCGCTGCTGCACCGCGAGCGCCGCGACACACTCGCGCGGCGCGCGCGGGCGGATCGCGTGGGCCAAGGAGATGCGGGCGCGGACGCGGGAGGCGCGGGGTGGATGGGTTCCGAGCAAGTCTTGGCACTCTAATTTTACTCTGCTGCACTCTCGAGACAGAGTGTCAAAGATAGTCCTTCGACTTGGCTTTGCTCAAATACGCAGCCTGCCTCCAAATGCCTCATCACCAAGCCCGACTCGCCCCTGCCTGCCCCGCCTTGGCCCATGACCACCCTCCCATCCCCACCGCTCAACGCCCTCTCGCCCGAGCCCTCCTACGCACTCCACCACTACGCCTACCACCCCATCGATCCCGCCATGAAAGCCCTCCTTGCCTCCTCGCTTCGCGTTATGGATCAGGTGAGCCCCTCAGCCACTACAGGCGCGCATACATCCTCACTCCTGAACAAACAGCCCCCTCCGCCCACGCTCCGTGAGATATTGGAGGCATATAAAGCTCGGGGCGACGGCGACCGAGAAATGCTCCTTGCCATGTTGAACGCAAAGAGCTCCGAAGACCAGGTTAGTCCGTCTGTGACGTATGCAACCGCGCGCCTCCTTACCATTCCTCCCCTGCAGCGGCTCGCCTCACTTGCGACACTGCACCGCACACTAATGGACGCCTACCAGGCCCCACACCTGCAAGCAGTTCCGCCCGTGCTTGCAATGCACGACAGCCACCACGGGCACTCGTACTCGCACCCCCACCACTTCCCCTCGCCGCCCGCCTCGTACCACCACTCCCCGCACGAGACCGCACCGCCCCCGCTGCACGACGACCACGCGCGGCTAGCGCGGCACCGGACCAGCTCTCCGCCCTCCGCATCGGAGCACCGAAATACCTACGCGCCCTCGAGCCCGCAGTCGCGCAAGCGGCGGCGCTCGTCCCGCTCGCCCGCGCCCCTCGCCCGCGCGCGCGCGTCCCCCGCGCACTCGCAGGACCTCCCGCCCTCGCCGTACTCGTCCGCCGCGTCGTCGTCCGCGCAGAGCAGCGGGGGCTCGCCGCGCTCGCGCGAGCCGATGGCGATCAACTCGCTCCTCCTGACGTCGCAGTCGCGCGACGAGGACGTGCCGAGGCGGCACACGAGCGCGGAACGCAGCACGTCGATGGGCTCCCGGGAGCGATGATGTGGCCCCTGCTCTTGGCAGAGTATTTATTACGTCCGCTCGCTGCTGCTCTGTGTGCCTGGTGTTTGGGGTGTACGATTACGTTACAATAGTACACTAGTTAGTGCGCCGTCTTTTTCTGTCTCTATATGCCGCGCGTGCCGCCACCGCCGCCTCCTCTCTTATTTTCGCTCTCTGCTCATGGGATGTACAGTTTCTGTCTGTCACGCTATCTGTCGTTTTACAATCGGATACCTCCGCGCGCCACGGATAATAACATTCCTGTGACGGCGCGTCCGCCGTCCATCGTGCCGCCCAGGACCGCCAGGTGTGTCAGGACGTCAGTGGCAAATGGTTGTGGAACGCGCGGGGACACGCCATTGACACTCCCGCAAGGCGCGAGGGGTGCGCTATATTTATGCGGCCCTCTTGCAGGTTTTGCGTACGGCGGATTAACGACGAGAGGGTGTGCCACCGCTGGCGACGGCGTGGTCCTCCCTGGATCTTCGCCCCTTGCGCCCAGCGCGATTCCCACCGGCATCCTTGGCGAATGCTCCCACCGACATACGCTCGCCTTGGCGTGGCACACTGGCCTCCGGCCCCCTCCCATCGCCCAGTGCCAAAAACTTTGTTACAAGCCGTCGTTCCGGTGGTATGTCGTCACATGAACCTCGGCCGCTCGGAGCGTAGTGACGTTCTCCGCCCACAGCAGCTGCCCAGGTGCAGCCCGCACACAGCTTCAAAGCGTTGTCCCCGACGCCCGTCAACGTGATGCGGCGTGTGTGGCCGGTCCACGCACGCCGCCCTGATCTATCACCCCGCGATACGTTCTCAGCGCCGCGTCGAGCCGGCGGGCGATGGCCCATGGGCGTAGGCTCGGACAGAAGTCTCCCCCACGCGGAACAGAGGGCAGGCACCTGGACGGCATCTCGGCCCGGCGGCGCCCTTGTCGTGATGCGCGGTTGGGCCGTTCCTTCTGTGCGACTCGCTCGACATACGTGATACTCGGCGCCGCCGCGGGACGACATATCGACATCGCGCAAGGGGCCTCTCTCCTGATTATGATTATGGGGGTGGGGTTCTCTGGTATCTCCCTCGCGTGGGGCCACGCACAAGACATATGGACTGACATATGGCGCGCCGGGGCGGCACGCGGTCGCGAGCTCGACGAGCTTCGAAGACGACGATGTGTGGCTTTCCGGAGAGAAGGGTACTGCGCGCGACTGCGGCTCCCGAACGACCCAGCGGGGCGCGGGGGTGGATGGGTGTCCCGAGACGGACATTGCGGGGCCTGCGCCGCAGGCCCACAGCAGCGTTTGCGCACCTCCGAACGGTGCTGCGGAAGAGCGTCGCATGTGCACCGCGCGCTGTGCAGTGATGGTTTGAGAGGTTCGTGGCTCACGTTACGGTGCTGTACGAATTATCTGTCGGCTGACGACCTTCTGCAGGACTCACCAATGCGCAGCAGGACATACGGGATGTGCGCAGCAGCTCGACCCATTCGGACGAGAGACCGACGGCTCCGCGTGGACTGAGTTTGAGGGCGGACCGTCCAACCGTCCTAACTGCTTCGTTGTGGGATCGCAGCACTCTCAACGCCATCCTCAAGGGAGGAGGTGTCGGTTTCGAGGCGCCTAGTGAGCCAGCGGAGTCCGAAACGACCATTTGTCGGTTTGTGCCCACCATGGTGAGTTTAATGTCGCAGGCTTACCGGTTCTCCGAAGCATGCAACATTCAACAGACATGGATGCAGAGCGGGTGCACCACCAGTGGATTTTGGAGAACCGAGTCATTCCAGAATCATCCTATGGATTGCCTAAGTCTCTGCTGGAGAATGGGCTATATCGGACGCACTGATACAAATCTCCGAGGATCAAGGTATGTGTACCGTGACTGCATCGTTGGATGGTGTCGGTGCATGCCCGATTAACGCGGCTCCGTCCATAGGGGGAACACGCCATGAACCGGTCGATCCGTGCCCGTTTTCCGCATCGAGGGGGGTCATAGTACTGGCTCCGTGTCTGTTAAGCTCCCTGCACCCCGCCGCCCGTGTCCGACCGGTGGAACGCACGAGAGGGCGGGAGAACTGGAAGGCTCCTACTTCCGGGTGTTACGGTGGGCGTGCGTGGCCCACGCCTGAGAGAGTCGCTCAGCTGATGATTGTATCCGACAGGCTCCTTCCAGGGTCCCGAGGGGGCGGGCTCGAGCCCCGAAAATTGTGTTGTCTTGTCGGCGCCTGAGGTTGTGCTCGAGAACTCCACACCTTGAGATAGTGGTTAATTGGAGGAAGGTCGGCTGAGGAAGCAGCAAACCCTTAACAGAAGTATGTTCTAACAGTCGGCGGGCTGCCCGTACTTCACCGTTATTGATGGGTTATGAATGTAGCGTGCTCGGGGATGACACACCATGGGATGCCTGGACGTCATATCCGAAAGGTACGGCGACACCTAAAAGCCGGAGATCATCGACCGCGCATCAACTCGAGGTTTTGCGTGCGCCCATATGTGTACACGATGCTCTTGGTGGTATAGAGATTCTGGCGGAAATTAACTTGACGCCTTTGTTCGGCAGGTGCACCGTGGTCGCTCTGATGTCAAAGCTCTATATGGGCGCGAGGCGGTAGACCCTACAGAGCCTAGAGTATGTTTCAACGTGGTTGGGCTGGTGCGTTCCGGGTACCGTTCGATGCGACTTGAATCGTTCCGGTCTGTGTCGGAGAGTTTAATGATACGTCCTAGCTCAACAAACTGTGTTTTTACAACCGCGCTCAAGCTCGACCCTTGACGCCATAGCCGTCGCCCGATGCGGTGATGAAAGAGAAGTTCAGGGTCGTTTGACTTTTGGAAGACATAGGGAAAGGAAATCCCTGTGCCTAAAGCCAACGATGAAGGGAACACGGTGAATTCTATGTTGTGCGTCACTCGTCGCTACCATTGCGTGTGATCGGCACTTTGTAGGGTTTTCCTGTGGGACTTGCTCGAATGGGAAGACCCGGCCTCGGTAGATAGATGTACAACACATTTCGTATTGCTACGGTGAGCATACGTCTAAAGTTACAAACGATTCTACCCAACCCCTAAACTCTACTTTCTCCGTCCCACACCCGCCGTTCGGCGAAGTGATACATAGAACCATAAGCCCGACGTCGCCCACGTCGCCCACTCATCGCGTCATCCCCGACGTTTCCCCTCCTTCATAATGGTCGTAGCAGGTCGTAAATAGACAGAATACTTAGAAGAGGGCACAGCCGGTGCGTCGGAATTCGCACGGCCGCGCCCAGGAATATACCAGATAAATAGCCTCTCGCCCCACGAAAATAAAAAGTGCGGTCGCCGACTGAGGCCGAGAGCCTGGGCTGTGTACCGCGCGGGGAACCGTTTACCACGGCGAGGGGCCCACGACGCGCCTGCTTAGAGGCGGAAGAAGCGCGACGACTTGACCGAGGGCGAGGACTTGGTCGCGGGCGTCACCTTGCCGTTGGACGTGCACGCGCCGCCGTCGACCCAGACGTCGCTGGTGCCTGTTTCGAGCGGACCGACGACGTTAGCGATGTCAAGAAAATAGGCCCACGGGGAAGGAGGGTGGTGGGCTGCTGCCTGCCCTTTGAAGGAGTGAAGGGTGGCACTTACTGCTCGGGATCTCCGCCTCGGTCCACCACTTGGCCGTCCACAGATGGCCACTGTGAAGGGACATAACAATCACATCGCGTACGCGATGGAAGATGTTGTGTATGGCACGAAAGGCAGAAGGCGCAGGTGTTCCGAGACGAAAGCGAAGGGCCGTGGCGAGGTGGAGGACGGGCGTCGTCAACATTGAGACTGCGCGTATCGTCCACCACGAGGCACAAGGACGCACTTGTAGGTGACCTGCTGGCCGCCGTTGTACGCGGTGGCCGAGTTCCACGCCGCGACGCCCGCGCAGTTGCCGCTCCCGCTCGTCGGCGAGCTCCCGGCGCTGGTAGACGTGCTGCTCGGGCCGGAGGGCGCGTCGCCCGCGCAGGCACTGGCTAGGTCCCCGCGAGGGTGTGTGCGTCAGACGCGCCGCGGCGCAAACGGATGTAAGCCGGCGAGCGTGTACGTACTGGGCTGCCAGTCGCCGTTGGGGTCCGCCTTAGGTGCGCCCGACGCGTACCACTTTGCCTGGAGGAGAAGCCGGCGGCGATTAACGATCGATCTAGGGGCGCAAGAAAAGAGGAGTACGCACCTCCCAGATGTACCTAAAGATCGATGCGGAAAGAGCGTCGGTGAAGGTTCTGGAAGGGGGGGGCGGATGACAGCTAAACCTACCCTTGGTACGACACTGTGCTTCCGCCGGGATAGGTCCCGCTCGTTGAGTATGCGGGCGCCGAGCATGCGGGATAGGTGAAACCGGTTCCTCCGGCGGCGACGAGGGCGTTCTTCGCCGCGAGGTCGTAACGGTTGTTGACTAGGACGTGTTCGGTAAACACCCTGCAGAAGTCGGGTTCGGGGATAGGCTTACCGTACGCCTGCGAAGCGTCCCACATCATGACACCTGGACCGTGCGTGAGGGCGCGGGCGGCGTGAAGACGTACGAAAGAGCTCACCACCGAAAGAAGAGAAGCGATTGCGCGTGTTCTTGAGGATGGTGGCCAGAGTGGCTGGGTCCTGGTAGCCACTCCCCGCCGCGGTGGTCGAGGCCGGGGCGCCGACGTAGATCTTGACGTTGGGGTTCGGGCTGCTCTTCGCCCAGATGTCCCTGCAGGGTCGCGCCCAATCAGCGGCGTGCACCAGAGATATGGCGACGCTGGATTTCACCAGATACCAAAGTTGAAGCCCTGGGCAAAATGTGCGGATATTGAGCGGCCAACCTTCAAACGGGGCACATGCACACTTACGTTGGTGCTATTATACACTTGGAGGCCACACGGGTTGTTGTCTGAAGAGATATGAATTCAGGCCACGCGCGAAACTCATGACTGTGTGACCAACAGAACTGGACGTAGACGGCATCAAAGGCTACGGCATTCAACACTGCTCCTAGGGACGCGTCGGGGTATACACATTGTGGGGCACCGGTGATGTAGTACCTGACAAAAGAACATTCGCTTAGCGATAGGTTGTTAGACGTCGGACATTCTAGACATACTGCTTATTCGCGCTCGCGAAGTACGAGCGGAGGCGCGTGATGAACGCCGCGTAGCCAGTGCTCCCTCCGCCTTCGATGTCGAGGTCCACGCTGACGATTTGCGTGATTCATGAGCGACCTCGCGACTCCGATGTGATGCAGAAAGGTACACGCACCCGTCTAGAACAGCATCCGCGAATGGGCGGGTGGAACTAGAGCCCCCTAGGAAGTCGTTCCAGATGGTGTCCGCGAAAGACTGCGCCTGTGCGTCGGACTGGAAGCCCACGGAGGCACCGCCGCCACCCAAGCTGAGGGTGATGACCTTGCCCTTGCTCTGGCAGGTCTTGATGTCCGCGGCCAAGGGCGCGCAGTTGACGAGGCCCGTCCCCGAGAATGTCGCATTGTCCTTGGGGTTGCAGATCTGCGAGATGTTACAGTCAGCCAATCATCGTCGCGGAGCCGCCGGGCAGCCTGAGGTAACACGTGCGGCGGCGGACTGAAAGCCCCTCGGTCCTAGGACTCACGTTGGCGAGGTCCAGAACGGGCGCGTTCCCGGTACCGAAAAATTGGTTGACGAACGCGATCGGGATCACGTCGATGGCATCGTCCTGCGAACCCCGCGGGGCAAAGGTGGAGACGACGTCAGCGCGGCTCGGATATTGCATGGCGGTGGGACGGCGGAAAGGCCGCGAAGTCCACTGGGCCACACGCGCACCTGGCAATAGAACGAGAGTGTCTTCTGGTAGTTCGCGACGTCCGAGTGGGTCGCGCCATAGGAGTTCTGGCCCCAATATCTGGGCACGGGAGCATATATTAGCACTTCCGGTTGTATAAGCGACGCCCCGCGGGGAATGGGGCCGTGGCAGCGGCCTTTCCCAAAAGCAGACGAGAGTGCTTACATCGCCACCTGTGGGGCGCAAACGCGATCAACATTAGCATATGTTTCACCGAGCCTAATGGCCAGGCACGAGCGTGTGTGACAGAGACGCACATTGTCGAATCTGCTGTTGTCGAAGGCTGAGACTGCGGCGCCTGCGAAACCCGCCGCGAGCGCGGTAAAGGCTCGGAGAGCAGGCGATTGTGAAGTCCAAACCATGGCTCAGTGGCTTGCGTGCACAGTGTCGGGGCGAACGTTGTCTGTGCGGATCAGCAACGCGCGAGCAGATTATGAGGACGCCGACGGCGCGGCTGCCTGCAGCCTTGGGGCTTATAATCTGACCGGCTTCCCGAAAACTCATCGCCGAACACGCCGCCAGAAGGCATCTACATAGCTCAGGATCTATCACGGGTCGAGAGCACACGCCTCCGAGCATGCGGAACCCACGCCGAACAGCGTGCGTCGGCACCGTAGAAGGCCAGAGGGCGGCCAAACGGGGGTCCGGGTCGAGACGAGAATGCACGACAACATATGGTCCATTTGATCTCGCAAGAGGTCGTGCATGATACACAAGTTGGGCCAGCTTGCGAGTTGCGCTGCCGCACTTGCCCGTCCCCACGTGCAGGACCCTCGGCATCGCGATAAGAATAGCGCTAGACAGCCACACACCTCCCGAACTTCTTCAGTGCGTTGTACGCCGTATTGTACCCATTGTCCGCATGCTTGGATACAGCAATAGCAACATTGATAGCGACGACCAGATGCTCGAAACTCAAATGCCAACCTATGATGCACTCCCTCCATTCTCCCCCTCGTGGAGCGTAGCATTCCGCACGGGATCTGGTATAAAAAGGTCAGTCACAATAGCCGCAGCCTCATGGAAACGAGCACTCTACCGAAGTATGGATGGGATTGTGCTTCCCGCGCGGTAAGACGCTCCTGGTGGTCGTAGCGCAGCAGCCGGTCCAACAGGTCGATCGCCTCATTGGAGATGTACCTTTGATTCTCCGAGGTTGTGAACCGAGCCCACGCCTTCTTGGGGTAGCTAATCCACCTTTAGAACCGGGCTTTTCGGCGAGCTTGCTAAAAACTACTCACTTCCCGAGAAGTTCATCATACTGAGGATCAAGGTTGATGTCGTATTTATCTATATATTGGTACAACCCCTCGGTGCCCAGCACCTTGGTAATCTTCACCAGTTGGTCGTAGTTGTCGTGTCCATGGAAGAATGGCTCCTTCCTGAAGATCTAGGGGGTGGTCAGAAACGTATTCACGGCGTCAAATGTTACAATACGTACCATAGATGCGAACATACATCCATAGCTCCACATGTCAAGGCTGTAATCGTACTCCTGGAAGTCCACAAGCAGCTCGGGACCTTTGAAGTAGCGCGATGCCACGCGAACATTGTATGCTGTCCTTGGATGGTAGAACTCGGCCAGACCCCAATCGATCAAACGAAGCTGAAGACGGAATCGGAGACTGTACGCAGTCAGACGATATGAAAACTAACCTTCCGCCTCTCGTGGTCTATCATTACATTGTGTGGTTTGACGTCACGGTGCATTATGCCCTTGGAATGGCAGTAGTCCAAGGCCTGCGGGGCTATGAGGAGGGGTAGAGGTATGCAGAACTAGGATACACGCACCTTCAGTAGTTCGTACATGTAGAAGCGGACGTCAAGGTCGGAAAAGCGGGGGTATAACACTTTGAAATCGACATTATGAACGTATTCTGTGATCAGGGAGGGGATTTTGGACGAGGGGTCGCGGACAACATCAAGGAGGGCGACAATGTTGGGGCCGCCGGCAAGGTTCTGGAGGATCTTGATCTCTCGCTTGATTTTCTTCTTCTTTACAGGCTTGAGGACCTTTATAATACACTTCTCCTCGTTGAGAATGTTGATTCCTTCAAAAACCTGGCGAGGGGTGCTCGGATTAGTCGCGCAGATCATTGAACAAAAGTGGCGAAACGACACACCTCGGAGTATTTCCCTCGCCCGACCTTCCTCACAATCTCGTAGTGGTCCTGCGAGCCCCACTGGACCTGGAGGTTGTCTAGGCGTGTGTCAGGCGGAGAGTTCGGCGGTAATGTGGAACGGAGGACGGACCATACTCATACCACGAGGGGCCAAGCTTGCTGTTGACGTCGGGGTAGATCCGCGCGACGGACTTTGTGGAGGGCCGACCCATGTGCGGCAGGTGTGGAAAGGAGACACAGCAGGCGAGGATGTAGAACAGGAGGAGGGCGGCGCGGTGCGAGTGGATGTATGAGATCAGTCCTTGCGTCGAGCGCATGTCCAGGCTTGGCTGCCTTTCTTTCGCACGGCGCTTCCCGTCTCGTCCTCCTCCGCTTCTGTCTTTAGCGTTCAGCGCGGGATCCCAGCCCAGCGCCGCACTGCCTGCAGCCTGCCCGTCGCGCGCGCCCTCCCGTGCGGGCCAGTGCGTCGGCTTCCAGTCCACAGGGCGTGGCTCCCCGCCGGCCCCCATGCCCCCCAAGGCCCCTTCCCGCCGGCCCCCTCGCTGGCCAGACTCGCTCGAGTACCTCGCGGAGCCCAGATACCACCCCTCCGTGCCCCCGCAACTCCGCGACGTCCTCGCACCCCGTCCCACGACCGCCACCCCTGCACACGCCCTCCCCCAGAAGCCTCTTGTCGCAATTCAGCCCATCACGGAGCCCTCCCACCCCGCTCGCGGCCAGTTCGGCCTCTTCGCGGCAAAGAAAATACCTCCGCGCACACTCATCCTCGATTACATCGGCGAGGTCCACTGCGACGACCGGCCCGGCTCCGACTACGATCTCTCGCTCTACCGGTCGCCCGAGCACGGCAGCGTGGGCGTCGACGCGCAGTCCGCTGGGAACGAGGCTCGCTTCATCAACGACTACAGGGGCGTAAAGCCGAAGCCGAACGCCCTTTTCCAGGAGCGACGGACTAGCACGGGCGAGCTCCGCATGAGCGTGTGGAGCGGCACTGAGGTGATCAAGAAGGGCGACGAGCTTCTCGTCTCCTACGGCAAATCGTGGTGGCGAGAACGACAGAAAGAGCAAACGGAGCTGCCAGAGCACGACACATGTTGACCGCGTTAAATACTCGGCAGAACTCGTACACAGGCGCATTTAGTTAGTCTATCCGCACTTTACGGCGTTCAGTATGGCTCACAAACGCATGCGCCACGGATGCAGTTAGGCCACTGTGGCTCTAAGACCCGCCTATGTTTCTCGTATGTCGTCACACAGGTCCTTTGGTCCCAGCTCCGGCAATCTAGAAATGTCCACAATTCCTCCCAAACAGGTAGGCGTTTAGGCCGTTCCGGCCCGCGCAGTCAAGCATTGACCCCTGCAGGGCAAGCTTTCAAACATAGGATGTGTGCCGAGCCGGACCCTGCCTGGCTTGGAGCCTCCGACCCTCGGTGACGCAACCTAGAGGTCCTGTGGGAAGACCATGTCGCGTGTCACAAACGCTTCTTCTGACCAAAAGGTGAGTTGCCTCGACCCCCGTACCTCTTCCTCTGTACGGAAGCTCATCAGGTTCTCGAAGGAGTGTTTGCGTATTCGGGATAGCGTTACGTACCCCTGGATCAGGCGTCCAGTCATATTCCACTGTGGACTACGAGACCCATTTCTCCTTCCGGAAGTCCTAGCCTCGTGTGCGGCTTACGGCCCTCTTCGAGATCGTCATCGGCCGGGGACCTGCCCCTGTCGGCTACATGCACTGAAGACCAGGTTGCCATGTCCGCCGGCGGGTGCTTCTTCAAGCTCTCCCAGCGGCATGGGAAGCAAGCCTATTCTTCTTCTACCGCGGCTCTGAGGCTAGCATCCCGCGTGAGTGTGTTACCCAAGCGTTACCTCATCCCCTGTGTGTTATCTCCGTGGACGGACAAACGCCATGCGCCGCTATCTGTTGCGCTCGCGCAGAACCAACAGCGACCTTGACGTCGCTTGCGCTGTGACTAAAATAAAATTGTACAGTAGAATATGCGTGCAGGGCCGAGGTATCTGCGTTCACCCTTTGGGTTAGCCTTTGGACAGAACCCTCGCGACTTGTAGTCGCTAAAGCAGAGTGCTGCGGAGAGAAAGAAAAACATCCGGTTTCTACCATACAAATTGTTCTTTGAGGGCCGAGAGTATGTTTGGGGTCGAGATCTCTGAAACTCGCGGTGGTGGTGCCCTGACGGTGTCCGGAGAATATCCCCCCGATTTCTGAGCCACAAACACATAAGCGAGACGTACATACGATCGCGGATGAAGAGTAAGATCTCATCAGAATCGTCTAAGAAACGAGGTGTGCGGCCGACTCTCACTGCTAATTCATCGACCATGTGGTGCTGCATCGGGGGTGCTGAACGATGAAAATTGTCGGTGAAAACAAGTGGAGTGTGAGGCCTCGTGCGGCGGTACCGAAGATGGCAACAGAGCCTACGGCGAGCAGGAAGAACGAGATCAGTGCCTTGGCCCTGGGGTAACACGTTACACCGCGAGGATTGGAACGTTGATGCCTGCCTTTCTGGGAAGTCCACGAAGTGTCTCGAAAAGGGTGTTCACGTGGTATCACGTGACATCCAAAATTCCCGAGGGCGCGACGTCAGAGGCAGCGACGGCGACTGGACGGGACGGTGCTTTGCCCTTGCTCTACTCTTACTCTACCCACTATATCGTCCTTAATGCCTCCTAGACTTCCCTCTCACCGAGTGCTCTCTTTCAACTCGCTTAATGTCTCCCACCAACCCCACTCAATAGTCAAATCTCGCTCTCTATCAACTACTCTCGGCCCTCGGTCGTCATGTCTTGGAAAGCGGAAATCGTGTTCGTTCCCTAGGGCAGGCTCGTCGGTATGTAGTAGCATTGTGTCACTACTGTTCTTGTACTCATTGCCGCAGAGAGCATTCCATGCATCCACCGTCCATCAAGCGCAGAAAGACCCTTACCAGGTCCTCGGTGTTAAGAAGGACGCTAGTGCAGCAGATATTAAGAAGACTTATTTCGCGGTACGTATGATGCGTAGCAACCCTTCTTGTGCTTACAGACCGGCTGCTAGCTTGCTCGCAAGTATCATCCCGACACTAACCCAGACAAGAACGCACAAGAGAAGTTCGTAGAGATCCAAGCAGCGTACGACGTGCGTCATTTCCCACACAGGTGTTACGTTCTTGTCCCTGATGCCTCTCTACATGTAGGTCCTGAAAGACGACAAGAAGCGAGCGGAGTACGACAAGTACGGCGCCGCGTCTCAGCAACCCGGGTTCGACGCCAACGCATTTGAGAACGCGCGGTCCGCCTTCGGTGGTGGTGGTGGATTCGGTTTCGGGGGTTTCCAGGACTTTACCGGCGCGTTTGGTGGACAGAGGGGCAGTCGTCGGGCCGGGAACAACCTCTTTGAGGAACTCTTCGGCGCGTTCGCCGATGCACCTGGGGGTGGACATGGCCAGGCTCGCGCACGGGGTGCCAACATCGAAACGACCGTCAGCATCAGCTTCATGGAGGCCTGCAAGGGCACGACGCGCACGGTCAACATTACACCTATCGTCCAATGTACACCCTGCTCTGGCTCTGGTCTCAGGCCTGGTGCGTCCCGGTCGGTATGCCCGTCTTGCGGCGGCGCTGGCGTCCAGGAGTTCGTCGTCAACAATGGCTTCCGCATGCAGACCACGTGCTCAACGTGTTCGGGAACTGGATCAACGGTATCCCACAAGGATCGTTGTGGCTCCTGCGCTGGAGTGGGTCAGGTCAGGGTCAAGAAGCCCGTCACAGTAAACATTCCTGCGGGTGCGTGGTGCGGTATTGTTCATACAATGTTGTCACTTACACTCATTCTTCCGTGCGGCCAGGTGTTGAGGATGGCACTTCGCTTAGAATGCACGGGCAGGGTGACGCTGCCGTAGGCGTCGAGAACGGCCCCACGGGCGACCTCTTCATTCGTATCAGCGTCACCCCTTCCAAAAACTTCAAGCGTCAGGGTGCCGACTTGTTCCACGATGCGCGGATCCCCATGCACACTGCGCTGCTCGGAGGAAGGGTTCGCGTGCCGACATTGGACGGAGAGGTCGACGTTCGCGTGCCCTCGGGGACCCAGCCCGGCGAAAGGATGGTCCTCAAGGGTCACGGCGTCGCGCCGCCCAACCGCGGGAAGGGCGACCTGTATGTCCAGTTTGATGTGCGGTTACCGAGGTTCGTACGGTTCCGCTCGGAATCCTAAACATGCGCCTTACATGAATGCCGGCAGGACGCTCACTCAGCGGCAACGGGAGCTTTTGCAACAATACGCCGACGAGGTTGAAGGTCGCGCGACGCCCAGTCCCCCGCGTCAAGAGCCAAAAGCAGAAGCACCGAGCAGCACTACTGACACAACGACGCCGTCAGAGCCCCGAGCCTCAAGTGAGCCGGAGACCCCTGCAAACGGTACGGATTCCTCTCCATCTGCACCCCCAGCTGGCGGCTGGGCCTCTCGTACTTTGGATGGGATAAGAAGACTCATCGGATTTTGATTTTTTCATGTTGCTTTCAAATTCGATCTGCATATCGGACATTCCGCATGCGCACACTTCCCGCTCTAGAGCCGTCTGCTGACGAGGAGGGCGATGATGTTGGCCACCGTAGGAAACGAGACCAAGACCGGAAGGTGAGGGCGACGGCATAGAACGCCCCGACGCACGGGATCTGGGCCCGAAGGCTAACGGCGGGCGGCTTGAGGTCCATTTTTATCGAGTAGAGTACATATCCGCGGAGCTAATCATTAGTACGTACACCACTGATCATGATACTTAGCAGCACTCGTCTGCGGCGAGCCATGTGTGAGCCTCGAGGGTAAGGACGGTAGTTTGGATTGTTCTTCCATGACCGATGGCCGGTAGCAGCTTTTCTACATCTAGGCCGGCGAAGTCGATGCGGGCTGAGTGTGCTGATTGCCCTCGAGGCTGGCCTGTGGAAAATTCCACGGGGGTCAAAGGCGCTCCGCGATGATTGCTCCCCTTCGCTCCCCTCTGGGACATTCTGATTTCCACAAGCGCGACTGAACCGGTTCGGGAGCTTGGTGCGACCACCGGGGTGGACTGTGTGCTTCCTGAATGCCCAAGCGATCGCCAATATATGACGAACGGCTTCCCTCGCTCAAGCTCGAGAAGCGATAGGCTCGCGCGCACGAGACCCCGCGTGCACAAAAGGGCCGATAACGAGAGGATGGCTGATTCCCCGAGAGACGACTCAGACCTGAGCTTCTATAAAGGGCAGAAAGCCGAGTGGGCGTGGGCCGTGGGCACTGGGCCGTGGCGCGCGGTGCGGAGGGCCTCATGCTTCGGCGCCGGCTCGGGGTCGGGGTCGGGGCTCGGCGCACACTGCTCGCCCACACGCCGCGACCGCCTCGCGCACCCCACTTGCTCCCGCGCACCTCCACCTCTTCAGCCGGCGCGCGCGGCGTGTTCAACTCGTGCCCATCGGGGCCCCGTCTCAAGCCGCGAACCGAGGCTGCAGGGCACGCGTGCTCTCAAACAGACTCTCGTCCCTCCGTCGCGACACCACGTTCAGGCTGCCGCGGGCCGACGGGATGGCGGGAGCTCTCTCGCACCAGATCTCACTAGTACTCACTAGTTCGGATTTGCCTATTTCGCCGGTTGGCATGACTCGAGATTTGCTGTCAAGAAGTACCGTTTGACACGCTACGTAAAGTGATGCAGGGGACCCAGGATGATTCGGTTGGGGACGCGCTCTGAGCGTCATGATCTTGACCTCTCCCATGCACTGGTCCAAATGTACGCGTCTAAGTGGCAGGCTATCATGTCCGTCCAGTCTGTGACCACTGACCCGTTCCTGGAGCTTACGTCGAGTCCAGGTCCACTGGTCCGGCGATGCGAAGTGGGATCCTCAAACACGACTCCAAGAAATCTCGCTTCCGGATCTTCGAATTCTTTGGGCCCGATCCTGACCAACTCCGGCGAGGGTTTAGAGCTTCCCCAGATCTCTCTCTCCGTACGTCTTCGATTTATAGCTGACAATTCTTCAAGTTCACACAATGATTTTCGGGTTCACAACCCGTGCATGGCCTTTTTTCGACCATTTCGCATCGTGGCTCGTGTTCGTGTGTACTCCCTCCATACGCATTACATAGTGGAAACGTCAAACCCGGGCAACGCGTTCCTATAAAGTGCTGCATCGACATGCCCGTAAGCCCCGCCAGCTACTCTACGCTCACCCGGGCCTCCTAGCTCACCCCGCCATCCAACGACACTCATGGCACACACACCTATGTACTCCTCCCACTCCGAAACGGCCAGCGTGCTGTCGGGACCAACTGTGACGCCGTCGCTGGCAAACTGCTCTTCGCAGATGTCCAGTCCCCGCCTCTCGCTAGCCTCCACACGCTCGTCCCACTCTCCCACTCCTACTATCGCCCCAACACCCAAAAGCGCGTCGAGCGACACTCTCGTCGCGTATGACGCGCGCAAAATCGCGTTCCCGCAGTCGACAAGCCGACTAGTCTTCACCCATGCAGGGTGCGTGCGCACGCGCCCCGACGCGCTCCCGCCCCGACGCCTGCTGACCCGCCTACCCCAGGGCTGCGCTAACTCTATTCCTCGCGACGACGGACGCGGTACGTGAACGCGATATTCAAGTTAGCCTTTTGCTTCTAGGCACTCAAATGCGGATGTCCGGGCCGTGTCTCAGACGATTGTATCCACGGCGCTACCGACTATAACCAACGAGTTCAACGCCCAGCAAGCAGAGTATACTTGGGTCTCGGTGACGTACATGCTCACCCAGACCGCGTTCCAGCCGCTGTACGGGAAGCTGTCCGACCTCGTTGGGCGCACGGTGGGCGTTCCTCCCCGACGGACATGATGTGCGACCATTCTGATGCGACGGCTTTTAGACGGTTCTCTACGCCAGTATCTTCATTTTTGCCGCGGGCTCTGCGCTATGTGGGGCGGCACAGGTACGTCCCTCGCGCGCGACTCGCCCCGCGCGCCCGCAGAGTCGTCTGATGAAACGGTGCCCTTTCCTGGGGCGATCGCGCCGCAGAACATGTCATGGTTAATTCTCGCGCGCGCCCTCGCTGGGGTCGGCGGCGGAGGGATAGTCTCCTTGGTCTGGACCATTACGTCAGAGATCGTCGAAGTGCAGAATCAGGCCAAGTGGTCTCAGGCGCTCAGCATCACTTGGGCTTGCTCCGCCGTGGCGGGCCCGCTCTTGGGAGGTCTCTTCAGCAGTGAGTCTTAATCTCGATGCCTGCGACCCCGAGTCCACCGGATTTTCCGGTTTGATCTTCGCGAGATGACTCACGGAGCAAATGTCCACAGATGAAAGCGGAACGCTGAACTGGAGATGGGCCTGTGAGCACCGTTAATGAAGTCACGTTGGCTCATTTCTGACTTCATACGCCGCGCGTCCAGTTTACATGAACCTCCCCGTGTGCGGGATTGCATTCGTGATCTTATGGCTCTCACTGCGCCACACATACGTTGACAGAAGTTCCGGGCTTTCCTGGAGCAATTTCGGGCGGACGTTTGACTTTCTGGGGCTGTAAGTCGTGGTTCCGAGCACGCGTTTCGGTGCGGTCACAGCTGACGACGCCTCGCGCGCGCCAGATTCCTCTTCATGAGCGGAAGCAGCTGCATCGTGATCGGCTTCAATTTCGCAACCGAGATTGGCTGTGAGTCCTCCGGCTTCCGGCACCCGTGATGGCCCTCGTCGTTTGACCGCCGAACACCTCCAGGGACCGGCGCCTTGACGCTCTCGCTCATTATTGTAGGGGTCGTGGTTCTGCTTCTGGGGGTCCTCCACGAGGTCCGTACCAAACGCGACGCGCTCTTCCCCCCAATTGCTTTCAAGGATCGTACGATCTGTACGTGCACCCGCGGCGCCCCCCACTTTTGGGGAAGTGTATCGGTCTCTGACGTTTTGCTGCCCCCCCAAGTGATCACGCTTGCAGTAACCTTCCTCCATAATTTTGCCTTCACCGCGGGCACCTTCTACCTCGCGGTCTACTTTCAGGTGAGGCACCTCGCCTCCTGTACTCGTGTGCCTTCGATCGCTGATCACTGTTCCGTCGCGCAGGCCGTTCATGGGTTGGCGCCCCTTGACGCTGGGATGGCCATGCTGCCATATTCGCTAGGCTCTTCGCTTGCCTCAATGCCGAGTAAGTCGGCCCCGTCGAGCGCAACTCTTTACTCAATGCTGACGCGCTCTGGTATCCTCAGCCGCGTGGCTCATCGGTTATTGGTCACGGCGACGGCTCGATACCGTCTGCCAAAAATACGTGATCATTGCAGGACTCGCCACGTCTACCTTAGGTTTTGGTGGGTCGGTCTACGCTTTGACACTCCTCAGACGCTAACGTGCCTCGTTCCTCTCCCCGTGCGCTATTGTGATCCGCTAGGGCTGATGATGCTCATGACGGAACACACTCCAACAAGCGTGAATATGCTCTTCCCCTTGATTGCCGGCATTGGCTTGGGCATGCTCTTCCACGCGCCCTATCAAGTCTTTACCCGCGCGCTGAGGCGGCAGGAGGTCGCGTCAGGGACGAGCGCGTTCTTCCTCGTCCGTTTCACTGGCGCGACTGTCGGCCTGGTGAGCACCGTCTCAATTGGTCGCGCACGTCGCGCCCGATCCTCACTCTGCGCTTCTTCGTTTGCCCAGGCCGTCGCGGGCGCCGTGTTCCTGGGGCAGCTCTCGGACTCGCTCCCCGCGGGCGTCCCGGCGTCAAACATCCTCGAGGACGTCGACAACCTGCGGCCGACGACCCTCTGGCCCGCCGTCGTGGGCGCGCTCGCGCTCGCGATCAAGGTGCGCCCCTGTCCTACGGCATCGCGTGCGACCCCGGTGGCTGAATTTTACCCTCTGTTTGTGTGCGCGCTGTGCAGGCCATATGGGCCGTCTGCTGCCCATGTCTGGGCGTGGCTTTCCTGGTCGGTGTCTTTACTCGCCTCCGCGCCCCCCGCCCGCACACGCGCTGACCCGCGACCCGCGACGGCGCACACACAGATCTCGATGGGAACACGTAACATCTCCATCGAGGACTCGGAGGGCGCACCCCCGGCGAGCGCGCGGGAGCCGCAGGCGCCGGCCGACCTAGAGAAGCAAGACTCGCAACCTCGCGCCGCGCGACCAGGCCAGCCTCACGCGCCGGCGGCTGAGCGGGACGACGCAACAGCGTGCGCGCACACGGCGTCCTTCTGCGCCGCGGCGGGGGGAGTGTGAACGGTAGGGGTTTGGAACGGCTTAGCTCGCCTCGTGGCGAGCCTGCCCCCCTTCCCGCCAACCGCAGGCGGCGAGCTTCGCCCCTCTCTCGCCCGCCACGCGCCCGCCTTCTTCTGAGCCCTCCCTCCACCTACGGCCTTCTGCCATCCACCTTCCGTCTTCCGCATTCTGCGCACTCCAGGGCTTCCGCGCTTCCCGCGCTTCCGCCTCCCAGCCCGATTCCGCCCCTCAGCCGATTCAATCCGCCGTTTCGGACTTTTCATTTCACTCTCACAGTCTCTGCGGCCCCCCGGGGGGGTTCGCGTCGCCCTCTCGTCTTCCGTATCCTTATTGCCCCCCTCCTCCTACGCTCTCGTACTTCGCCGCCCTCGCCTCACTTGGACATCTCGTTGTTCAGAGCAAAAAAATTAGAGTTCGTGCACGCTTTCGCACGCCATACGTAACGCGCTGTTGTAGTTGTTGTGCAAGTAGCAGGTAGACACCCAAACGCTCCCCTCGATCCAATGCCAGCACCAGAGTAAATCACCACGCGGAGCCCTAGGTCCCCCGAGCGAGACCCCTCCATCCCCCTACCCTGAATCGCGGCCCTCGAGCTCCTCGTCGATTTACGTTTGCATGCGCGCACGTGTCCCCGTCCTGTACGTGCTCCGTGCAGATCGCTGGCATTGGGGGGATCGCGGGGCCGGGCCATCGAGACGCAGGGCGCGAAGTCGACCGTTTGCGCCCGCGAGCCTGGCCCCACCGCGCGCGCTGCGCCGCATCTCGTGCAGCCGACCACATATTGCGCGCACCCGCGCCCACGTACTCGGTACTGGACCACTCGGGTGCGCAACCCGTCCCCGCGGCGCTGGCAGATGGTGCTGCCGATCGGCCGGGCCGCGGGGGAGGAGCTGGAACGGGGGAAGAGGAAGAGGAAAGGGGGGGGGGGAGCAGAAGGGAGGAGCAGGGACCCCCCTCACGCGGGTTCGCGATGGCAGATCGCGCCCGCCGTGCCGGAAGTTCGGGCGCGGAACGCGAGCCGGGGAGGTGGCGGGTGGTGGAGAAGTCGCTCTGGAATGAAATGCACCCTCGAGGAGGGAGTCGCGCCCCGCCCGCGCGCGCCGTCGAGGCCCTTGGGCCTGCGTTCTGTTCTGTGCTCTGCGTTTCCGTGGTCCGTGGTCCGTGGCAGTCGGGCAGGAGCACGGGGCCGCTCTGACACTGGGGTGATGAGCGCGCGGCAAGGGGGTGCCGGTCGGGGTATCGAGCACTATTTGGCAGGGCGGGGAACCCGCCGACTCCGGTGGTCGCCCGTCGACGCTTGCGTCTGCTCTGCGAAGCTTTAGACATAGCGTGTCGCCGCGCTGCCGCCGCACTTCCGCGAACGTCGACGGCGGCCTCGGTGCGGGCACGATCCGACAACGAGGCGCGCGGAGGGGCTCGGGTTCCGTGGCGGCGCCTCGGTGCGGTCGGGAGGCCAGGGGAGGTCGGTAAGGTGGGGTACGAGAGCACGGGTCGGCGGGCGGGTGATGCGCCAGCTCGCTGGGTCGCGACGCCCCGCTGGCTGGACTGGGCAGGGCCGCAGGTGCGGGCGATGACCAGGAAGCCATGACCAGGTGCTGAGGGGAGGCGAACAACGGCGGCGAAAGACCCGTCACGACCGCGGAGGAGGGCTGGTGCTCCGGCGGGTCTGGGTCGCCCACCGCCCGGGGGAGCGGCGCTAAGCGTTAGTTGTGCTCGTCTAGTTGAGATCGCGAGATTGGCGTAGAGCTCGATGATAAAGTTTCAAGAGTGAGGTAAGGTCGGGGGAGGCATGCAAGCCAGGGCGACGAGGTCACGGCGCCGTGTCGACCGCGACCGTGTCTGGTTCGAGCGGGTTCCCCGTGCGACCCTGGTAGCTGATTCGACCGTGGCGAGACACCCTCGTTCGGAGGCTTTGAGGAGAAGTCAAGAAGAACAGGGCGCATGGGGCCCGCACCGCACAGCGCGTCGCGCGGACGTGCCTAAGGAAAGTTCTGCGGGTGACCTGGGCGACACGGTTTAGGAAGGCTGGAAACAGTGTTGGTAGGCTGCAAGCTCAGGGGGCCCATGACGTGTGCAGCGGAGTCGGATTCCGAGGATCCCGCAGCGGGGAGCAGGATAGCAGCGGTCCTACAAAGACCCGTCGACCGAAAGGGGGGCGGGAAAAGAAGCTTAATGTCGAACGTCGGCGGGGCACTAAACGAGGAGGGCGCGCCAGCTGAGGCCTATGGGCTCGAGATGTTCTGGGCTCGGGCAAAGGATGGACGAATTTCGTTTGAATTGAGGACAGGGGTGGAGCGGATGTTACGGGACGTAGATGCGAGCTGTTACGACATTGGGTGTGCTAGCGTGTCGAAAGAATTGTCTAGGTGAGAGCGAAACCATTTTGACAGGTCGTGGGGACCCCGCTGAGACACCGCGGGGAGATCGGGTGTGCAGAAAGGTGATGACAGAGGTAGGAGGCCAGGGCGGGCAGGTGTAGCGCTGTTCTTGCGGCGTGAAAATCTGGTTCTGAGGGAGGTTCTCAACGAAGAACCTAATCTGAAGGATGCGGGGGGGGACTGAATAAGCGGGCTGGAAGGAGATATGCTGGAAGTTCTGGAAAGCTTGGCGCCGCCTAACACTCGTGGTCAGAATAGGAGGCGGGCTTGAAGAGGGAGGATAGATGCCTGCTTGGGGCGAGGGTATCAGGCGAGGAGGGGTGCAGGCAGACCAAAGGGAGGCGGCGACCTCAAGGCCGGCGGGGAGAAGAGAGATGGGTGACCTAGAATGTCGAGGTGCGGATTTACGGGGGGCGGGCAGGTTGAGAAGAGCTGCAGGTGACCACCGCCTGGCAAGCAGAAACTGGATCCGACAGAAGACGCCGCGAAACTTTGGAGTGTGGACGACGTGAGCGCTGCGGGTGGTGGTGGATGTCGTACTTGTGATGATGGCGCAGACTGGGGCGCAGAGAAAGTTGGACCAAGCCTGAGCTGAGTGTCTCACCTGCCACTGGTCGCAGTCACAGCCACTCAGCCGAGCGGGGACGGGCACAGGCGGGCCGAGATAAGCTATCCGATTTAGACAAGTCCCGATAAGTGGGCGAATATTGTGGGGCAATGATTGGCGGCTCGAGGCCCGTGATATCTGCGACGATTAGAATGTTCCCACGAGTCATTGCGGAGCATGCCACCTGGGGCTGCTGCCAGTGTCGTCCGAGCCCTCTCCTCCTCTTTCTCTTCGCCCACTCGTGTGACACCACCCATCCTCACAATCACCCCGTGCACGTCTCCCAGCACGCCCAGATCTTTTCCAAAGCGCACGGTACATCACGGCTCTCGTCTTTCCATGGCCAGGTCCCCGTCTAAACCGCGTTCAAAGGCTTCTCTTTTTACAAAGTTTCTCAGCGCTCTTCGCGAAGCAGGCATCGTGCCCTCCTCAACACAAACCCCCATGTCTCCTACTCTTTCCCCCCAGCTATCGTCAGCGGGACCCATTGACGCACTCAGGCCCACCCCTGTGCCGTTCGCGTCTCCCGCAAGCTCTTCTCGCTCGCTCCCCGATAACGCTTCCATCGTCACCTCCCCTGCCTACTCATCGTCGTCTCTTTCGATCCCGTTCGATGACGGAGAAGTGGATGTTGTACGGGTAGAAGGCCTTCGTCATGCAGCCTTTAGACTAGAAGCTAGGTCGGTATCTTCTTTACCCTCAGTCGTGGCCCTTCAGGGCCCACTGGAAAACTAAACATATGTGGGACAGATCAGAGCAGTCCACCCTGGTCTGAACTTCGCACCTTCGCTATTGTCCATCTGTACTGACTTGGTTTTGTCATAGACGCTACAAGACCACCCCATTCGCTGAGGACCTCCTTAAGGTCCTCCGCACCATTCGCGCCCCCTCGTGGTCGAACCAGGAGATTACCTCAGAGAGCATCAGCCTCCAGAAGGTTTCCGGTTCTTTCACCAATGCCGTCTTTTTCGTGTCGTGCCCGTCGGTCTCAGGAACACGCATTTTGCTCCTCCGAATTTACGGGCCTTCGTCAGGCTCTCTCATCTCCCGCCCACGGGAGCTGCACACCCTCCACGTGTTGTCGTCGAAGTACAACATAGGCCCTCGTGTCTACGGCACGTTCGAGAATGGGCGCGTAGAAGAGTATTTCGACTCGACCGCATTGACGGCCTCCGAGATGCGCGACCCTGAAGTAAGCGCCTGGATCGGTGCTCGTATGGCCGAGCTGCACGACGTCGACATCAACGTCGTAGAGTACGACGCGCAGTCGGCGGACGGGTCGGAGAGAGGCATTCAGCTTGGAGTCAAGAAGAATGTCAAATCTTGGCTGGCGTCCGCACGTGAGGTGCTCGCCCTGCCTTCTGCGCCGGCCGAAGTCCGCGAGAGCCTTGACCTCGACAGGCTCGAGCGCGAGTGGAAACAGTACATGTGCTGGCTTGATCAGAAAGAGAAGGCGGACGGCGCCAGCCGGAGGGTCTTCTCACACAACGACGCGCAGTACGGCAACCTCTTGCGCATGCGCACGCTCAAGGAAGGTCAGCCTGCTCACCGCCAGGTCAGTGCCTCCCCGCATCTTTCCCCGCGAAGCGAACAGTAAGCTGACTGACGCCCCGCGCACTTCTCCTCGCGCCCATTGGCCGCCCGCAGATCATCGTCGTCGACTTCGAGTACGCCTCGCCGAACCCGGCCCCGCTCGATATCGCCAACCACTTCCACGAGTGGACGACGAACTACCACGGCGCTGTCCCACACGTCCTTGACCCTGCGCGGTACCCGACCCTCGACGAGCGCCGGAACTTCTACCGCGCGTACCTCACGCACGCCGCCGCCGAGGCTGCTTCCTCCGAGAGCGGAGAGCAAGCTCAGCGCCGCGGCGAAAGCGAAACTGGCGGCGACGGCGCGCTCGCGGCGGAGATGGAGCGGCTCGAGAGCCAGGTCCGCGCGTGGAGCCCCGCCGCGCAGGCGATGTGGGCCGTCTGGGGCGTCGTCCAGGCGCGCGAGTTCGTCGAGGGCCAGGACGGCGAGCCCGAGTTCGACTACCTCGGCCACGCGCAGCACCGCGTCGACGCCTTCCGCCGCGAGCTCGTCGCTCTCGGCGTCCCCGGCGTCCAGTCGTGAGCGGCGGGCGCGCGAGGGATCCGCGCCTGGCCTGCACATGCACCTGGCTCCGTCCCGAGGCACAGGCTGCCCCCTCCTCCCCATACCCCTGGGGCGGCCCCGCGCTCGCGCTCGCGCTTGCAGCACATCGCTCCCGCGAGGGCGCCCGGCACCCTCGCCCAGGCGCGGGCGCGGGTCCAGCGCAAGCCGCCTGCGCCGAAGCTCGAACTACCCCCCTTCCCCACCACACCCTCTGCCTTCCTCTCGTCATCCCTATTCCTATCGCCCATACCCTCCCCCTCCTCATCACCACCCGCTTCTCGCCGCCACCGCTCGCGGCGTCTCCGCGCTCCCAGCCCCCTTTCTCTCCCGCGCCCTCGGTGCCCGACTCCACCGGCGACCCGACCCAGCGCTCAGGCCCGCACGCACTGTGCCCGCCCCACCGCACCGTCGACGCGTGCCGGCACCCCTCTCGTAACGCGCGTGCGAGCCGAGCCGGAGGTGGCGCGCGCATGCTCTACGCTCCCCACCCCTCCCCCCCTTCCCCCTTCTCCATCCCCTTCCGTGTCGCCTGCCCTCAGGCCGGGCTGCGCTGGAGAGGAAGCCCGCCGCTTCACGTCGGGCTCCACCGCTGAGAAGGTGGCTGTCGTCATCGCCATCACGGGTGGGCCCGATGACGCGCGGGGCCTCTGGCCTTCCCGCGTCCTATGACCGTCTGGCCCCCTCTCTGCTCTCCCCGCCCCTGGCGATCTGCGTGCGTTTCGCGCTGTCGCGTCGCCCAGATGCCGGCATGCCTGGTTGTTGACACATTAGTTAATGCCCTTACTCACTGTTGTGGCACGATCTCACGTATACCTCTTTTATATTTGCTCCCCTTCCCCAGTGCTGATAACTAGACCTAGTGCTACGTTATTTCACGCCGACGACGCCCGTGGTAGACGTTTCAACACGTCGCGTACATATTATATCGTTTTTGGCTTTCCTTCATTATATTTACGACTCTGGCTGGCGGTTCTGTACATCTTGTAATTTGGTACACACTTATACACACTTGCACCTTATTCTGCGCGACAAGTAAATCGCTCCTTGTGATGCTTGAGCGCGGTCGGGACGTTCGAAACGCTGCCCTGCAAAGCACGCGCTGCACGACGCACCGTTTAATGGAGGGGGAGAGGCATAAGCGTGATGTATTAATGTCATAAGATAACATGCGCGGACGTCAACGATGGGATGAGGGGACGGACGGGACGGAGACGAGTGAGAGAGAGGGTGGGATACGGGAACGATGGTGGGGGGAAGTGGGGGGGAGGGCGATGCGGAGGGGAGGGGAGGGGAGGGGGCGGAGACGTGGTTCGTGGAGGTGGTGGTGAGCTATCCG
>FTLJ01000048.1:0-59564 GCA_900155495.1 Porogramme epimiltina | reverse complement strand
GTGCGCGGGTGCCTGCGGGAATAAACAACCGGCGGAGGGGTGGGGTGGGATAGGTTGGGGGAGAGGGGGGAGGGGCGTCAACAAATCAATGATCATGACCCGGTGTCACGTACATCGTGGGCAGCGAGGGCGGGAGAACAGGACGAGTGCATCCGGACTCGAATAAGTATCGCTAAGGCAAGCAAGGGGCGTCTAGCACGGCGGAACAAGGAAGGGACGGCGGCGCACGCGCTCGCGCACGGCTCAGGTCGGGTCGGGGCGGTCGCAGCGGGAAGGGGGTGGCGGCGGCGCCGCCTTAGGGCGTGTAGGGCGCGGTCGCGCCGGGGGGCATTGGGAACTCGCGCACAGTCGCCATGTCGGGCTCGTCGTTCGAGTAGGCCGAGTACGTCGAGCCCTGCATCGAGACGACGCGGAGGCGCTGCTCGACCTCCTCCTTGGAGAGGTCCAGCGCGGCGATGAGCGACGCCATCGCGCGCTCGCTGCCGAACGCGGAGGAGCTCGCGACGCTGGGGACGGACGACTTGCTCGTGCCGGTGATGGTGATCGCGTCGGCGTTCGGCATGTCGACGAAGGCGGCGGTGGGCATGGTCTCCTGGAGGTCGAGGAAGGGGTTCAGGGAGGGCGTGATGCCCGGCTGGGTGTCGGGGCGGACGAGGGACTGGGCGCGGCTCGTGCGGCTGTTGCTGCGGCTGCGATGGCGGCTGTGGCGGTTGGTGCTCATGTCCCTGGCGTTGAAGAACGGGTTGTTGCTCCGCGCGCGCGGCTCCTCCTCAATCATGTCCACGAAGGGGTTCCGAGAGACGGGCGCTGCGGATGCGGCGGCCGCGGCCGCGGCGATCTCGTCGTCCGTGTTGAGCACCTCGGCGGACTCCCACCGGTGCAGCGCGGACGCGGTCGCGGGGGGCGTCATCTTGGCCATGACCATCGTGGGGGACATCGCGCCGGACTCGGCGCGGACGGAGCGCATCGAGAGGAAGGAATCGTCACCGAGCGTCTGGCCGTCCCACGAGACGCCGCTGTTTTGCCGCGCGACCTCCGCGGCGGCGGCGAACGGCTTGTCGGGGTTCTCGAGCGCGAGCTCCTCCGCGAGGGTGGGGTGGTACTTGGAGAACTCGAGCTTGGGGAGGTCGTACTCGTCCGTGTTGGTCTTGGTGGTGTACGCGGTCCGCACGCTCGGCGACTTCTTGAACATGGAGAAGTTCTTTTCGTCCGACTCCTGCATGTCGCGCGAGGTGGGCGACTGGGGTGGGGGCGGGACGCCTCCTTGCGCCTTCTCGGATTCGCCGAGCTGTTGGAAGGACCGAGCGCGTTCGCGCTGTTGCTTGGCTTGGCCGGCAGCGTTCCTCCGCTCCGAGGAGGACATCTTGTCCGTCGACCGCTTGTACCAAGCGAGGAAGATGCAAACGAGGATCGCTAGGCCGACAAACGCACCGACGCACGCTCCAATTACGGTGCCGAGAGGAAGGCTGGAAGAGCTCGTGGACGCGGTGGCGGCATCGGCGGCAGTCGACGGGGACGTGGTTGGCGACGATGTGGACGTCGGAGTCGAAGTAATGACAATGTTGGAACCTGACACAAGGGGCGGGGCAGTCGCCTCTGCGCCGCTCCCAGACGCGGCGCTGTTGACGAGGAGGCTGCCCGTCGTGGCAGAGTCGTCATTGACCGTCAGGCTAGCATCGCTGAGACCAGCGGTTGTTTGGGGGTCCCGGCGGGCATGACGGTTCGGATAGATGTGCATGAGAAAGAAAGGAGAACGGAGACAGGATGGGGGTGGGGTGGGGTAAAGAGCGACGAAGGAGCGGACCCGTCAGAGGGCGGGCGATGATTAGAGACTTGAAGTATGAGCTGAGAAGCGGGGACGTAATTAGTTGAATGTTTCGATCACGCGATGGGAGGAAGGGCGGTGTTGGGTGGATAGAGGCGGAGGTGGAGGTAGAGGACGAACCTGGCGGAAGGGGGACGAGGAGACAGCCCGGGGAGGCGAGGTGCGCCTGGGATGTCTGCGTCGTCTTGGTCGACGGGAGGCGGGAGGAGGAGGGAGAACGGAGGACCAGGTTCCCATCACAAATGGCCATTCAGAAAGGCGCTCACAGGCGCGCGCGTGGAATTGGTAACTGCCGCCGTCGGCATCTTCGCTTGTCCCCCGCCCGGCCCATGCGTCCCGCTCTTGCCCCGCCTCGCCGCCCAGGGGCCGTCGGCGTCCTCCTGCTTCTCCTTGCGCCGTATCCTCCTTGACACCCACCTGCGTGCCCGTGTCTTCTGCTCTATCCCATGTTTGACGGCCTGCACCGAGCCGCGCCAGGCATGAGCTGACACGGCGCCAGCGCGATACATCAAGGGCAAACACTCCTTGACGGGGGGCCATACACAAGACTGATCATCACAACCTGTCCGATGCCGGCCACCGTACGTTAAAGGCGCCGTGCGCTGCACCCAAAATACGTTGCTCAAGTCTCCTCCTCGTGGCGAGCCTTCCTCACCCGACTTCTCTGCCTTGCGGACTGCGCATTGTGGGCGACGGTACCCGATGCTCCACTTGAGCATACCTCTAGGCCACTTTTGCTGGGAAGATGGATGGCAGATTTCCGACCACCAGCCTTTTGTTGATGAACCTGCTACGAGCGATGCGCACCGCCGCCGAGGGGTATCAAGCGTGATCGGATTCCCCTCCGATTCCTCGACATGGTTTGTTTGTTCTTTCCTGATTATGGTGTCTAACATATGTGCCTTGGCCGGCCTAGAACACAAACCTTGATTCGAGGCCGCTTACCCGCTGGCAAGCGGAACTTAAAGCCTCTGCTCGGATGGCTGGTTCACCGTCCTGACGTCGGATTGTTGGCCACCTCATTTGCATTGATGTATTTGGCGAAAAATATGCCGAGCCACCGGGCATAAGCTACCTCACGTACCCATTGTTGCAGTGACCCGAGAGTTCAAAGCTTAGCGTGACGCTCGAGAGTATGAGACAGGTACCCCTAGTAGATTTATTATATCTATTCCTTCACTGCAGCCGGGAGTTCTCATGTGAGGATATGCACGCATTGGTGGCAAAACGTTCCTCGGACAGAGTTGGATGTACCTAGTTTGCTCACATTCATTACTCATCAAGAAGTTGGTCTAATCGTTTGTCGGTGACGTCATGTCCCCAAGAAGATTGAAGAATCTTGGAAGTATCCTGCCGTTGTCAGCCCGAGGAGCCAACTTACTCCAAGTCCACCCCAATAATAGCAAACTCTACTTAGTAGTTAAACACGAGGAGGTTTCCTCCCCACTGCGCATAACATTGTTTGTAGCTTATCGGGTATTTCGTTAATCGCCCGATTCATTACTACTGTCACGCTCTTCTATCCAATGCTTACTTCAATGTGACCAACGACCCCCATGCCTCCGTCTTTCGACGCCAGCTGCTTTGCTCTGGGGCTCTTGGCCACCGAGGGTGTGCCTGGCCCTGGTCTTCCACGGTGAGGGTTGTGATCGGTGCACGCTCAATGCGCAGGCACGGGTAAGTGACCCAGATACATGGGCGTCAATCTACCCCCACCATACGCAGCCGCCGTCTCTTCTGAGCCGACCTTTCCCTCGAACGCATCTTGACCCCATTCTCTGGCCGTCCCCTCCCTCAGTGCTCTGTATACATAGCCTCTTGTTATCCCGACCGCTGGAGACCTTTGGCGGGTACACCTACCCTCTCGTATGGCATAGGCCGTACTCAGTCAGTGGCTGTCATTACGTGCGTACGATCTTTCCACTCAACCGCGGAATCAACTCACAACCAACGATCGTCTTATCCTTTACAGATCACGACACCTGGTACTTTGGATCTGTGATCAACGACCCTCTATCACACCCCACCTCTCTCCTGGACATCGGCGCACTGCATTCTAAGATCTTCGCCTCACGGCACCATGGCACACCACCCTTCTCATCCGCCTCACCCTCAGTTCCTCGACGTTGACTGGCCACAGAATCACGACTCGTTCCAGACACAGCCTCTCCAGCTCGAGAACGAGTATGACCTCGACCCATCCCGCTTTGACATTCTCCAGGGCCAGCTTCAGCCACCGCCGAACATGAGCCGCCTCCGCCAACAGCAGCAGCAACAACAGGCCCCAGACTTTCTCATGAACAACATGGACCAGAGGGAGCAGTTCGGCAACACGGGGAACTACATGTTCACCTTCTCCGACCCCCAGTCGCACCAGTTCAATCAGGCGTACGGTAGTGGGCAGTTCTTCCCGGACAACCAGGACGGGGCGTTCACCGGGACACAGCGCGGGCAGGGCAATTTCCCCAACATGAACTTCGGCGAGTCCAACCAGTCCATGCCCAGCTCCCCCTACTACCCCGACGACCCTTCCGCGTTCACGTACGGCCAGGCTCAAGGTCTCGCGCTCGGGCAGCAGAACCCCGGCTTGACGCCGACCATGCGCTCGTTCCAGGGCGACGTCCAACGGGGACCAGTTTACTCGAACGTTCCGTCGCCTATCACTCCCAATTTTGGCTCCGCCGCAGGCTTCGGGATGGGCACGCAGACGGGGCTGCCGTACCACGATCAAAGTTCCGGGGCTCCTCACGCGGCCAAGCGTATGCGTGCGCTTGACGACGCGGAGGGAGATACGTCTTCCGTCGACGGGGACGCGCCAGAAGAGGGCGGAGCGCAGGCGAAGGGAGACAGCGCGAAACCCCACAAACCGTAAGCTTGCCGCCACATTCCCTCACGAGTCCGTTGCTCATCCACATCGTCGAACGGCCGCAGCCCCGGTGCCTGCGCGCGTTGCAAAGGGCTCAAGGTGCGCGCACAGTCGGACCTCCGTTTTCCGTTCCGCACGTCTCACACTGTTCCATTGACAGGTCAAATGCGAATTCAAGGGAGACTCCGACATTTGTAAACGCTGCCTCAACGGCGCGCACGAGTGCGTCATCCCCGGCCGGAAGAAACGCCGGGCACCGCCGTACGTGCCTTTCCTGCCTATACGACGGCGCGCGGGAACGGGCTCACTGAACCTTGTGCACACAGCCGCCGGGACCTGCTCCTGGGTCAGATTCGCGAACAAGCGGCGAAGATCGAGGAGCTCATGAAGCAGCTCGAGGAGGCCAACAAGCGAGCCAACGCTAAGGCCGCCGGCGCGGGCGAAGGCCAGGCCGGCGCCGCACCATCGCCGCCACAGTCCGTGTCTACCGGAGACCACCAGTCGAGCGTCTCCGCGTGCACGAGCGAGCTCACCGCGTCCGAGTTCGGCACGCCGGAGCCGGCGAGCGACCTCATCACGAAGCCGGACGTGCTCGACTGGATCGCGAAGGCGCGCGAGTCGATCGAGGCGTTCGGCGGGTACATCAGCATGGGCGGGCCGAGCGTGACGAAGGACTTGCTCGGTGAGGACGTGCTCGGGTTCAGGGATAGTAGCAGTGAGGGCAGTGAAGAGGGCGGGCCGTGGGACGACGCAGACGACGCGCGGAGCGACTTCCACGTCGGGGTCCAGGACGTCGACGCGCGCATGCAGCAGCAGCAGCAGCAGCAACAACAACAGGCAGACCCGCCACGCGGGCGCACACGCCCTGCGAGCGTGGCGACCGTAGCGACCGTGGAGGCACCGGGCAAGCCGCCGCTCCTCAAGGATGACGCATCGAGCAGCAACACGCAGAGCTCGCGCAGGAAGAAGAGCCGCACGGGCGCGGGGCGGGAGAAGCTCGCGATCCTGCCAAACGAGGCGGCGCCGATCGGGTTGCTCGCGAACATGAGCCTGCGCAAGTCCCGCAGCCGTCAGTCGAGCCGCAGCCGCAGCGTCAGCACCGCGGACGACGAGGAATACGGGGTGGCGAACGAGGATTATTTCCGTGCTACGAGTGAGTGCATTCTGATGACCCTCGGCAGGTGTCTGACGTGCCCTCGCAGGCCCGGGACCCAATCGTCCGATCATGTATGCGCAACATCAAACACCATATATTCTGCGCAGTGGTTTGATAAGCCCATCGGAAGTCGAGAAGCTTTTCAAGATGTAAGTGTGCTTTGCGCTGCATCGCACCCGTCGTTAACCACCTTTCTGCAGATATTTCGACTATATCAATCCGTCTATGTCTCTCTTGGATCCTGTGTTGTATAGCTCGCAGAAGACTTACTGGCGGAGTCCCTTCTTGTTTACCGTCAGTGAGTACCTCTCGGAATACTCGACGTTGTTGGGAAATACTTAATGGATTTCCAGTTTGTGGAATATGCTCAAGATTTTACTCCGAACGGCCGAGTCTATATCAGCAGGCCATGAACTGCGCACGATTGGCCGCAGGCTCCACGTTGATTGGCGGCCAGAAGAGTGTCGAATCTGTGGTAGCATACATCTTGCTTAGCGTGTACCCGGTCCCCGCCCGGAGATGGGAGGAAGATCGGTGTTGGGTATATTTGGGACTCGCGATAAGGTGAGTGTTCATACTGTGTTAGGGTGGGCTATGCTAACTCCCGTTCCGCAGGATGGCGACGGATCTGAATATGCATCATCCGAACACGCTCGAGCCGACAAATGAGATGCACGCGCGCGAGATTCTCAACAGGACACGGATTTGGCTGAACTGTTACAACGTGGACCGGTCGATGTCGTCACAATACGGCAAGAGTCCGATCATAAACAACATGGACTACATCGCCACGCACTCGCAGTTCTTCTATAAGAGCTCTTTGTTCAATATACCGGGCTTCGACGTCCATTTGTGCGGGTATAATGCCGAACTGAAGATCCTCGCGGATTACCGCCTCACCATCTTCAGCGATCCTGAGCACCCTGTGGGGTTGAACAAGGTCAGTAATGTTGCACTCTCTTCGTCTCTTGGTACAATTCTGACATTTGGTCAGAAAATCGACATTGTTGTAGAGGCCATGAAGACCGACGATAAACTTGAGAAGCTCTGGGATACGTGGCAGGAGCGCATCCGCGAGGAGAATTGTCAGATTCCATCCGCGAAGTTCCGGACTAGTCTCCTAAAGCTTGCAATGTCGTACGCGCGGATGGCTGTACTCTCGTTTGTGTTCGTCCACGTCTACGGCCGCACCACCTCCGGACGACCGGATGATGCATTCTTCTGGCGGGTATGTGGTGTTTGAATTTTGTTTGTAGACTTTTGCTCATAATCACCCTAGTGCTTCAAAGCGTCCAAAGTACTTATTAGAACACTGCTCGATGAGATTGGTGCCCCAGATATGCGTAAGTCGGTCTCTCGAGTACTAAGATGTCGGCTAACTGGACATGAAGGCATCTTCTTGAGGCATGGACCTGACGCCGAGTGTGTATTCGTAACATTTACATGTGCATTCCTTATCAAGGTGAGTTTATCTTCAGCTCTCGATCTCGTAAGGTACTAAATCGCGACGTTACAAGCTTTTGCATCCTCGCTATGTTGACTTCATTCCGCGCGAAACTCGTCTAGAGATGCGAACTATGGTAGAGGATGTCGCTGAGTTCCTCGGTTCTTCCGACATCGCAATCGACGAGCGGCATGGCCCAATGATGTACTCGCGCTTCCTCAGGGGCCTCCTCGAGATGCCGCAAGCCGGCGTCGACCACTCCCCGACCTTACTCAAGCGCACTCAGCGACTCTCTCCTGAAGAAGCCGATTCTGTCGCTGGACAGGGGCTAGAATCCCCCATCCCGCCAGTGGAGATTTCGCCGCCTTCCCCACAACCCGGCCAGCGCATGGATCCTGCATCCGCCGACGACTCTCAGATGTTCGACGGACTAGGGATCCAATATACGGAACATTTCGGTACCCAGCCCGTCAACGCCGCGGAGCTCTGCTCGCCCCCATTGCCTTTCGATGCGGACATATTACAGTCAATGCAACAGTCTCTTTCTTCGACGCCGTGGTCCATCATTATGCCAGGCAAGTTATCGTTATATTGACATTCTTATACTCTGACTCATGCGTCGTTACACAGGATTCAACTGGATGGACGCTATGCAACCGGACAGCGACGTCAACATGCGCTTCTCTTCGGACTTGGGGGTCACTAATAGCTAGGTCTTTTTCTTGTCCCATGTATCACCTCGCGCGTTTGTGGAAATATGCCTGCTGTATCTTCATAGATAGTGTAACCCTCTATGCTTGGCTCTCGTTGTACTATCCACCTGCTATCGTAGTAAATATAATCTTGTCGATCTCTTCCTTTCGCATTTCACCACGGCGTGTGGACCAGTTTTTCGCTCACCGTTGGGCTTGGTCTAGACGGCTGAGGAAATCTCTTCACACGCCGCATCGGGGACTAACTAGTATTAATTATTTGAGGACTTTAATTCCCTAACCCGGCGCTCCGCTACCGGTACTTAATCACGACATGCATTATGCATCATTGGGCCGTGATAGCCCCCGAAGCGGGCTGTGCAATACTGAGAGTAAGTTAAACGCGGTTTAACATTGACTTTCTTCCTCCATCCTACAGTAACTCTGCCTGACGACAACGCGCGACAGGGTCTACGTGGCCCACAAGATACCTTAATTATCCTTGTCTCACTCCATCCACTCCCCCCTGCTGCATAGTCCTGATTATGATCCACTAAAGCCCGGCTCGCTATCGACGAATCAATAGCACCTCCTGTGCAGTAGTTCGGTACGACTCAATCAGTCCTCACAACTTATTCATTATGCTGATTCGCTTGCTCATGCAGGTGTGATGTGGTTGCTCAACACATCGAGTGCGGAACTCACATACTTCAACTCCCCTGAAGACGTACCTGGAGGCTATGCTATTCTGTCACATGTCTGGGATACAGACGAAACCACACATCAAGAAATTCAAGCAGTACACTCTCGTTTCAGAGGTTCTACCTCTGATGAAGCTCCAGAAGCTGTAGAATGGGATAGCGAGACTGTGGGGGCATCCCAAGAAAGCAGCATCACACCCAAAGACGACGTTCTCCCGCCGGTGCTGCAACATTCAAGTAGTTGGTCCTCTTCGTTGGACATACTCCCCTCCATTAGACGCAGCACAGCGCCAAAACGTCTGCCAGGACTTCCCTCAAAAACGCCCTCAGGCCACAAACGTCGTGGGAGAAGCTGGGACGAGCGCGTGGCTACTAGCGATGACGACAGGGCTCAGCCCCCACAGAAGCGTGAACGCATCCACGCCCCTCATCATCGCTTTCTGTCATCTGGACGGCGCGCCGACCTTGCGATTAGAACGCGGACTGTCAGCGCATCTGGTCATCTTGGAGACTATAGTGACTTCGTGGTGTCAGAAATCAGTCCAATCCAGCCTCCCCAGGATTATAGGCCTGTTCAGTCACCTCTGCCCATAAACCCACGCGACCTCGTTCCCACCAAGGTCCGGAAATTCTGCTCCCTTGCGGAAGAACACGGCCATGCTTGGGCTTGGGCCGATGTGTGCTGCATTGACAAGTCGAGCAGCGCCGAGCTCTCCGAGGCTATAAACTCCATGTTTCGTTATTACGCCCTCTCTAACGTCTGCTACGTGTACCTCCGTGACGTCTCTGGAGGGCCTGGTTGGGAGGTCGAGTTTCGCGAGAGCATGTGGCATCGTCGCGGGTGGACTCTCCAGGAACTTCTAGCTCCTCAAGTCATCGCTTTCATGTCCAAGGACTGGACGTTCCTCGGCACAAAGGCGGACCTCGCTCCTCTCCTTGCAGACATTACGCGCGTTCCAGAGAAGGTGCTACGGTTCGAACAGGACATCGCTGACATCTGTGTTGCGCGACGAATGTCATGGGCGGCGTCGCGCGAAACAACGCGGGCGGAGGACGAAGCGTACTCGTTGATGGGAATCTTTGGGGTGAACATGCCGGCTCTCTATGGTGAAGGGCGCAAGGCGTTCTACCGCCTCCAAGAGGAGATTATGAAAACATCTGCGGACGGGTCCCTTTTCGCTTGGGGAAGCATCGTTTATGACGAAGGGAAAGCAGAGTGGAAGTCTCTGGTGGCTTCTGTACGTTTCAGCGATATCAAGGCGACACCCAAACACCATCACTACCTCTTCGCGGCCTCTCCCTCTGCCTTCGTAGACTGTGAGACTATGACGTATGATGGTCCAATGAAAGCCGGCATGACAGTGAGTCCGAACCATTATAACAATAGTCCCCGCCTTCAACATCTATTTTTGCTTTAGGACAGTAGCCCTGTCGAATCTACTTCGGCTCAAACATCTCTCTCTATTGACATACCCTCATTCTCCGTTACGCCACACGGCGTACTGGCCTATCTTCCTTTTGTGCAGATGGGAAATGGCCGCTATGCAGCTCTTCTGTCATGCTCAGCTGATCACGCGCAAAAATCTGGTGACACGCCCGTGAGGGTCATCCTCGGCCTCTATCTTTTCCAAAGAGACCTCAGAACTCCCCTGGATCGCCCCCAGTACTTCGTTGGATTCGACGAGTTTGATACTTCTCTCTCGCGTATTACTTGCATCAGGAGGTCAGATTCTGTCGTACTAAAACCCCACTGGAAGAGCGTCTACATCGTGGCTCGCCCCGACTTTCGCTCCGTCACCATCCCACCATCTCTCACACCGCTTGCTCGCCTGGCCACTGTTCGCTCCCCTGCGTTTCGATTTCCCCCGTCGATGATACGTGAGTTTCAGGCGAGTCAGCAGCTGGTCGGTGTATGGGCGGATACTCCTTCCGGACCAGCAGCTACCGCTAGCCCCACAACCATCAGGATCAAATTCTCATTAAAAACGCGCGGAAAACGTGGCCTCGATGGCCGAAGTATAGACGTCTGCGTGACGCTTGGCCGCTGCGCACACACAGGAACCACACCGACGCCAACGCCAACGTCATCTCCTGACCTCCGCGGCGGCCTCACCCCGAGCCCCGGGCCTGGATCCGGCACCGGGGCGCATTGGGCCCACGTCCGCTTCCGCCACCACGGAACCACCCACGCGCACGACCACATCGACCACATCGACCACGACTGGGTCCGCGGACGTGTATTTGCTTTGCGAGCCTTTGAGGCACGCCATTCCTGCGCACACGATCACATCGAGCTGTGGCCGCAGCTCGGTGGAGGCGGAGAGGGCAGCGGAGAGGGCACTCCGAGGCGATTCGACCGCGCGGTCGAGATGCCTATCCCGTCATTGTGGTTGTCTGCGGAGCAGCCGCAGCAGTGCGCTGCTGCCGCGCTGACTTTCACGGTGTGCCCGCTGAATCCGAGTGGGGACACATTACTCTTGCAGCGCTTTAGTCTCAGCTGCCGGGAGGAGGCCGCATCATCCACATCCATTTTGTGAGGCTACCAATATTGAACCCTCTCGTCCCCCGCACCCCAAAGCATAGATCTGTCTAGTTTTCCTGATTTTTGGCGTGGCCGAGAGTGTATACTGATACCTTGAGCTGTACTTTGGACTATTTCATGGGAGAGGGGGCTTTGCACAACCGAGGTAATGAGCAGGTGGAATAATTATATTGCATGTATGATTACACTAGGTGTGAGTAAAGTATGAATACATCCAGCATACCCGAACAACGTGAAGATACCCAAGCCCGTGTTACAAGAGCTTCAAGACCAGTTGCGGATGTAACCCAAGTTGGACGTCCGTGAGCTCCACTTCCACCTCTTCTCCTAGGGCAGAACGCCTGTCTTCCGGCCAATTGTGTATCTGTCCGTTCAGCCCGAGCTCCTCCACGAACACCTTGCAGACCATGGTCCAGCTCTGCCCGTCCCTGAGCGGCAGACCCACCAGGTGCGCCTTCATCCGGCGGAGGGGGTCGTGCTCCCGCTGGGCGCGCGCCGGATCCCGCATCCACCGGAGGAGGAACGAGTGTGCCCAGAACTGGTCCTGGTGCTGCTCCATCCGCCGCGCCTCGAGCTCGCGCACCCCAAGCTCCTCCCCGATGCGAGCCAGCCACGGCTCGTCGTACAGCACAGGCTGCTCCGGGTGGAGGAGCGCGTGTTTGATCTGCCAGTGCGCGAGCATGTCCACGAAGCGGCGGAGGGGCGACGTCACCCGCGCGTACCCCTCGCCTGCGGGTACGCCCATGAGCGAGTGCGGCCCGGGCGTGGTGATGTATTCGGCAGGTGGAGCGAGCACGCCCTTGCTGAGCGAGTCGACGACTTTGATGGTCCCGTTCTCGTCGCGCGCCGCGAGGAGCGCCTCGACCCCGCCGCGCTGCTCGCAGTACAGAGGGCCCACTGCGCGGCGGAGGGCAGGGATGCCACGGTCGCGGAAGAAGCGCGACGCCACTCGTCCTGCGGCTACCATGGACTTCGCGATGATGTTGCGTGCGCCGGACTCTAGCATCGGTGTGACAGTGTAGGTCATCTTGGGGAAGCCGCGGAACTCTGAAGGAGTGACGCTACCGAAGAGGTCCTCAGGGATGTGACGTGGCTCGATGCTAGGTGTCGCACGAGGTAGACCGAATACGAGGGTGCCGTTGCGCAAAAGAGAGGTCGACATGTTCTTTGATACTTTCTCGAGGAGTTTGATATCCTCGACGACATTCGGATCCGAAGGAGGTTGAACGATCTCCTGATCACGTCGTTCGGGCTGTCCGAATGGGTGCCGTCGGCTAGCTGAGGGTTGTCCGAGCGCGGCATCCACCACGTCATACTTGAGCAGGTGTACATTACGGATAATCCCAGGACGGACTTTGTAATCGACGATGTCCCCCATCGCATCGATCTTCGCACTGAACGTCATGACGTTATCAGGGGACCCGGGTGTACTCCCAAGACTGCATCTGTGGAAACCGACGTCGGAGGGAAGCATGGGAATAGTACGGTCTACCCAGTATCGTGATGCCCCAGAAAGAAACGCCTGTTGAGCTATTTCATGGGTCGGAGGTAGGAGAGTAGTAGGGTCGGCAATGTGGACATGCAACCACACGTGGTCCGGATCGGATGGAATCCGCTCGATGGACACACCGTCGTCAAGTTCATGTGCATCCCAGTCGTCCACCACGTAAGCACGCATGTCACCGAAATCATGTCGTATGCCTTCCACGACGTCATGAGAGTAGAGGTCTGTAGGTCCAAGGGAGGCAGGAACGATAGGCGTCGGTCTTGAGGGCGCGAGAGCCGTCGTAGTGGGCGAGTTCAACGAGTAGATCGAACGAGTGTAAGGCTCCTCCCACGGAGCGACCACGCCCATGTCGAGGAGGAGGTTGTGGACCGTAAGCGCACCATTCTGAAGGTGGCAATGGTATTCGAGGTTCATCTTCTTGAGAATGTAAGCGGTCGGAATAATGTACGGATCCATCTGAATGACTCGGCGGGGTTGCAGTGACGCTAGGAAGAAGCGTATGATGGTACGGTCGTCTTCTGTCCATGTATCCCCCTCGATTACTTGACGAGACGGAGGTTCGTTAGAGGAGTGGCCTAGTCGCTCGCGCAGGTCTGATATGTGCTTCTGGGCCTTCTCCGCAAACGCATCCACCGCCTTGCTTCTCTGCTTGACCATGTCGGCGACGCGAAGTATATCCTCCACTTCCTGGCGAGGGCGGACCCAAAAAGTCTTCTTCTGCAAGAACCGCTTCGATTCCGATACAAAATAGTTCTCCATCTCGAACAGGTACGTTTGGACGGCGTAAAGTTCCATCTCTGTGACATCCTTGCGTCCCAATATCTTCTCGGCCGCTTCGGAGACGCTTATGCGCGCCCATTTCGTAGGGTCTGGATGGACAACGGAGTCGTAGAATGAAGTTTTCCTTGCGAGCTCGGGGATGAGATGGCAGGCTTCTTGGTAGCGCTGCTCGAAAGATCGCATTCTCCTCAAGACCTCCGTCCGTGCCGCCAGCTCCTCCTGAGAACCCACAGCATCAAAGGGGCCACACCTCTTCATAAGCTCCTTGGAAGCGAAGCCAGGGATTTGGTAGATGACGTCGTGTTCCTGATGAGTGAACACTTCACCCGAACTTCCTAGAGTTCGAACATTCCACTTGCGGTCGTAGAGGACTGTGTACAGTACGACGCCTTGGATAGAAAATTCGGCCCTACGGTGAAGCGGTCAGAATAGATGCCGGTGCCGGTGCCAGGGAAACTGGGGGAATGGGTTGCCAACGCATGTACTCACCTACGCAATTCGACAAGAGTACCACTTGCGATGCGAGTGCCATGCCCTTCCCCATGCAAGTCCTGGACGTCCCCTCCGAACATGCTACCCTCGCTTTCTGGAGATGCCGAAGATTCGAAGGTAGCTTTCTCGAGGGATTGAGGGGGAGCGGGCCAGGCTGGCCTCGCCTCCATGGACGTTTCCTTTCCCTTTCCCTTCTCCGTCGTGGCACCTGCCAGACTCCCCTCCAGCCATCCACAAGCCTCCGGGGAGAGCACTTTCCGCAGCTCTGCGGAGACAGGAGCCTTTTCATCAAATTTACGAGTGTCGCGTTTCCCGTTGAATGCGGAAGATGGTGCGCCGCCGCGTGAGCCCTTCTGTCGTTGTGGTGCTGGCGGGCGAGTGTTCCCGCCACTTCTGCAGCGAGCGAAAGTGCGCTGGACGTTGGTGGATACGCCGGGGAGCCGTTGTACCGCACGTCTATGCATCGCGAGCCAGAAGAAAGAAGGAGGCAGGGAGTTGGAGAGGGGAAGAGCGCGCCGGCGCGTGGGTAGCCTGTCGTGAAAGTCTTGATTCCGAGGCCAACGGCCACTCGACGCGACTCGCGAAGACGCAGTGCCAAAAATTGGGCGCTACAAGTCGATCACCCAAAATCTCAGATCCGCGCATTTGCCACAACCCAGTCCCGGTCCGGGTTGAACGAGTGCTCGTCTTCCTCTCTGCCCACTCGTCATCTTTCACCCGTTAATCCTACGACACACCACAACCGATCATGTTCAAACGCGTGGAAAAGCGGATACGCAAGAAGGAAAAGGAGGAAGAACTGGGACTGGACGGAGACATGAAGGAGATGCTCGGCATGCACGACACGGACTCGGATGAATCAGAGTCCAGCTCAGACGAGGATCAAGATGTGGCTGAGAATGATGAGGGAAGTGAAGTGGAAGAGGACGAAGAAGAAGGTGATGAGGGCGGAGAGGAAGATGCTAGTGAAGACGAGGACGAGGACGAGGATGAGGATGAGGGCGCGTCCGCTTCAGAGGAGGATGAAGCACCTTTGACTCTCTCGGAAGCTCTGAAAGACCCTCTCTACCTCATTGAGGAAGAACCCGAGGTCAAGGGGTGCATCGTATGCCCAGGGAAACTTCTGAAAAATCCCGTCATGATCGACGTTCACCTACAATCCGGGGTAAGCCTACCGTTAGCCACCAAGCTCCTGCGGCTGACATGCCACCTCCGACTTCTAGGCTCATAAAAGGCGCTTTACGCACTTCAGAGAGACTGCCATGTCTGTAGACCCGGACACCGACGTGCGTGACGTCCTGCGCGCACAACCCATTGAGGGCAAGACAGAGAAGTCCACGGCTGGGGGCAAGCTTTCGAAACGCGCTGAGAAGAAGGTGCGCCTACCGTATTGTCTTCGTGTTGGCATGCGCAGTGCACCTGCTTATGATTCGCGTCCCGTGGTATCTCACAGAAAGCAAAACTCGACGCCATCAAGGCTAAGCGTGCAAAGCAGAAGGTCATGAAGGCCAAGTACCGCGCGAAGAAGGAAGCGAAACGCAAGGCGGAAGAGATCGATGGGTCTGAAGCAGACACGGAGGACGACGACGACGACGTGGCGAGGGCACCACCCGCCAAGAAGAGGCGGGGTATAGATGCAACCGTGGACGCAGAAGAGGGAGGGAAGGCGAAGAAGCAGAAATCTCCAAAGCCCTCCAAAATATCGACTCCACTCACGGAGAAATCCTCAAAACACAAGACCGCGTCGAAAGAGAAGTCTATTACCAAGGACAGGCCGGTGGCGAAGAACGACCCTATTGCTCAGGAAAAACCTCCTCGGGAAAGGAAACCCGTCCCAAAGGAGAAACCTACCCTGATGGAGAAATCCGTCTCGAAGGACAAACCCACGAACACAAGCACGCTTGGCAAGCCTCCTACACATGTGAAGGCAACATCCAAAAAGACGCGACCACGGGTGTCGGCGTCGTGAGGCCCTGAGGCCATGCATTAAGTTATGTATTCTATAGCAGCGATTAACGTCCGTGGAGATACATCCCATGAATAGTAAACAAGAGCAAGCTAGAACGAGAGGATGCACGCGGCTACATGGTGCTAAACTGGGCGACATATACACCTCGCGAAATGAGATATCCAACAGAAGTTATAAAGTAATAAATCATCGGAGGCTCTGAAGGACCTGGTCTGTTTTGCGGATGACCTAAGTTGACAGTCAGCATCAGCATTTGTAATGAATAGACGAGGGGACGGTTGCGAAAATCAAAACGTACCTCATGAATATCGGGCCGATCTTGCGGCTTCACCTTCAGCATGCTATCGATCAAGTCCCTCAGTCCTTGAGAGTATGCCGAGGCAGGGTGTTTGTATTGCGCGTTCATGACAGCCATGGCTATTGAACCACCCTGCTCCGTCGTTTGCGTGTTCTCGAACGGTGAGTGCGAGTACGCAAGAGCGAAAAGAGTGCATCCGAGAGACTGGACAACACACGTTAGACAGTGTCTACACAAGTCAGAGGTGTCGAACGTACCCAGATGTCCACCGACTCGTCAATGGTGATGCCCGTCTTGACGTCGAACAACTCCGGGGCACGGTAGGCCATCGTACTTTGCTCCGCAGCAATATCCTACGTTCATTGTGAGCCATGCACGTGCACCAGGAGAAGCTAGGTATGAACCTGCTGGAGGAGTGCCTGAGAGCGATTCTCGATCTTCACCTGCGCTTTCATTGCGCTACCGAAGTCCATGAGAATTGGCGTGCCTTCATCGGAGATCATGACGTTCCTGCGTCTTCTCAGTACGAAGCCTTAGGATACAGTAGCGTACCACGTACCCTGGCTTCAAGTCACGGTGCGCGTACGGCACGAGCTCCGTCTGCGCAGTCGACCCGTTCCCGTTGGCACCCTCGTGTTGTAGTCTCTCGAGCTCTTCGTCGCCATCGAAAAGCGGCTCGTGCTCATGCTCCATCCCCGGCCCGTTCTTGTTCACAAGTGGTACGCGGCTGCTCGTGCTCGGACCGCCGTGGTACGAATACCCGCCATCCGCGTCGCCCTCCGGGTGAGGGAACATCTCGTCTTCGTCTTCGGAGTGGCGCGGGGAGCCCGGTGCGGAGGGTGCACGCTGCGCGGATGCAGACTGGTTCGCACGCGAGGAGAAGGGCTGGGACTTCGTCCCGGCTGGTGCACGGTAGTCGTGCATGGCACGTATGGCTTCGCAGGTGCCTTTGAAGTATCGCAACATCTCGGACTCGGAGAAGTGGGTGTTATTAATGGAGTTTGCGTTAATCGCGTCTTGGAGAGTGCCTCGCTAAGCGAGAGGTGAGGCGTGAACAAGTAGCTGAGACGGTGGAGGCGCACCTTATAAAGAGGGAGGAAGAGGTACACAATCTGACCGTCGCCGTTGGGATCCTGAACCACTGCAGAGTCCTAGAGGCGAGATTTAGCCTCCATATTAGAGAGGGTTGGAGTAGATCTAGATACCATTATGCGGATGATGTTCGGGTGCCTTGAGAAGTACTTAGAATAACGGACGGCACCGGCACCCTCGAGACTCACTTGAAACGCCTGTATGCCTCCACCTCTCGCATCGCTTGCCGAACATCTTCTTGTCCGCTGGGACAGCGAATCTTCTTCAACGCAAACTGCCTCTATAACGGAATGAGCACTCATGCACCTCGCGAAGGTCACTGGACCTACCCCACTATGCTCGTCCTGAGCGAGATAAACGAAAGAAAACCCTCCTTCTCCAAGAACGCGTATGATTTTGACTGTGGAAAGATGGATGAGCGAGGGGCGGGATGTGGTATTATGAATGCTGCGCACATGTCCTTCCGTTGATCTTGACCTTCGCGGACTGCTGGCATATACATGACGAGAGCGCCATGAGAGCATCTTTCACTTGATATTTGAGCCCCTCTAGGGTGTGCATTAGCTGCGGTGGAAGAGCCATAGCGGAGTAGGGGGTAGGGCTGAGTGTGTGTGAGCGTAGGGGGGAAAGAGAGGACGCGCAGCCGCGAGCGGAAGAAGAGAGCTGAGGGGGAGGCTGAAGCAGTCCGAGCAGTGACGGATGCGGTGGGCGGCGCACAGCGTTCTCCGTGGGATCCCCGGCCCGAGCCCTTCTGCAGCTGCGCGTCGCACGTGACACAGACGCCTCTCGGCGTCTATGCGTGTGGTCAATCGCCACAGCGGCGACGTCGCCCTCCTCTTGAGCCACCACCACCTCCTTCATCACCTTTGTCCCCGCCTACCCTGCGCTTCTTCCCCTCGCCTGTGTATAACGCCTTCTTATCACCGCGTCATTCATCGACACGTAGGCCATGACTGAACAGTCTACTTCCACGGTCGCTATTACCGCCACTCCTGCTCCCACCATGGTAGTCAGCAATAGCACCAAGTCACTGAAAGTCCGTCTTGCTTCACTCGTATCGATCCACGTGTCCTGACACGACACACCAGCGCAAGCTTGAAGATGCCATTCAGATCCTCGACGAGGCCGTTGTCCCAACCATGCCTCCCTCTTCCGCCCCCAACCGCACTCTGCCAAAGCGTCTCCGCACGGCCCGTTCTATATACGGGATGCTCACCAAGTACTCGAACAAGGAGACCACACAGTTCGTGAAGCTGCTCCTCGTACTGGATCCTGGACCCTCAACTCGTATGCATTTACAGAACACCGGCCGCTGACCTCTCCAAAACTGCGCCACAGCTCGCCAAGATCCTTACCCGCGCTGCCTCTCGCACAGCTAAAGCACTACCTCTCACCCTTGGTCACAGTTACAAATCGCATGACGCTTCGCCCTCTGACTATCGCCCCTCTTCCTCACCTCAATTCTTCCAACGTCTCGCGACATTCAAGATGAGTACCTATTCGAACAAGCCCGCCCCAATAGATGCCGTCGCGGCTGCCAGGTGCGGCTGGATCAATACCGACAAGGACCGTCTCTTGTGTAAAGTCTGCGGCGCTTCGTGGGTGCTCGCCGGTCGGGATGGCATGCCGCGCGACGCGGGTATGTGGGTCAAGCACGTGAGGTAGGTCTAGACTAATGTTTCCATTTTCAGCCAATGCTTTGGTAGAGAAGCAGCATACGCAACTCGTAGATGCTCATAGGGATGGATGCCCATGGAAGACCCGTCAGTGCGATGGTACGTGCCTTGCTCCTAGGTATCGACGCAGGTATCCTGACTTCTACCAGAATCCATCAACAGCATTTTCCTAAAGACACCCCCTGCAACCGTCCGCGAGCTCAAGAAGCGAGCTCTTCTTCTCGATGCTTCGCTAGAAGGGGTAAAGATTGCGCATCCTTTGGTACGTCTACCTTGCACTATGCATAGCCCCACAAGCTCAAGCCCCCCGTCAGAGCAATCTGCAAGTGCAAAGCCTGGTTTCTATTGTGTCGTCTGTGACACTACCCAACGCAGCAGAAGAGAGCGACTCCGAGGCGTCTATAGTCGGCGAACCGTCATCCCCGTTGCCACAAGTCCTCAAAGAGCCTTCCCAGACAGCCATCCTGGCCGCTCTCTTCGGTTGGGATGTTGCCCCTCCAACATCAGATAGTCGCAAGCCGACACCATCAGCATCGCGTGCGGGATCCGCTGCTCCTAGGGGGATGTCTCGCCCGCCAATATCCCGCGCCTCCTCGGTGTCACGAGCCAGTACACCCACACCGTCCGCTAGCCCCTTCCGACCATCAGTCTCCACATCTCTTCTATCTCGACACGCAGCCGCCACGAATGGCAAGACCAGTCCCGCCGACACAATCCTTCACTGCCCCCTATGCCACCGCCGCCTCGGCCTTTGGGCCTATCTCCCGAAGCCCGAAAGCCAGGACGACCCCATGACGGGTGACGCCGCGCCACAGCCCAAGAAACAGCAGCCGACACTCAACATCCTGCAGGAGCATCGGCCGTACTGTGCCTACACTGTTCGCACAAGCGTCATCCCGACGATGCCTCAGGGACACCAGCGTTCAGCCTCGATGCCACCACCAGGGGCGGCGAACGGAGCTAGCGTCGTGGCGACACCTGCGAACGGGAAGATGGAGGGCTGGAGGGCCGTCTTCTCCGTCGTCATGCGGTACGGAGCTGTCCAGCGTCAGCGGCTGGGTCTCAGTCGGGTGCAGAGTGCACAGGTGACGGGCACTGAGGGTGCTCCTGTAGCGGATGAAGAGGTCGACATGGAGACGAACTCCATTGAGGCTATGGTTGACGGGGTCAAGAAGCGCGGAGTGAGTCTACCCCTTCACTTCTACTCGCATAGCGATGCTCACCTGGCGGTCCTGTAGGGTCGCGACTTGCTCCAATATGTGAAGGGCCTTCTCGCATGAGAGTGGGTTCTCATGAAGGACTGTAAATTGTGCTGTGTTTGTGTTTCGCGCATATACCAATTGCTCTGTATCTCATCCATCAACAAACCCAATCCTGTCATCCGCCACATCCACATCTACTTTTCTGCTGTTTCTTCCTGTATTTGTAGTGCTACGCGCAGCCCCTAGTTAATTGGACGATTGAAAGGTGACACCAAGATGGTGTTACTTCCTCTGCTCCTCCGGTGCTCCAAGAAGAGACCTTCACTTCAACCACTGTATTCTCGCCGCGTTCCATCGTGAAGCCACACATGTAGACACTCTCTGCCTATGCGTGCTTAGTCAGCCTCCACCTTGATCTCCGAAAACCTCGGCTTGATCGATTCAACCAAGACTGTGAACCAAGCTGACATGGCTTTGAACTTGCTAGTGGCCTGCTCCCAGCTTCAATCGTCGAATCGCTGAATGGTCGAATCGTGAATCCTGGGCTCTCTCAGCGTGAGCTTGACTCAAATTGGAGTATTGCGTTGTCCTTCCATCTACCTGAACAAGGTGCCTCTCAACGCGTAGTGGGGCAGGCCCCACGTACCTCCCAGGCTCATGTCGAACAACTTGTCGAACAACGTGCACATCATCGTGCCTGGCGGAAAGCAGCTGTGGGGTACCGATCGGGAGTCTTCTGCAGTTGGTTTCTCTCGCTCTGTTGGATACACAATTCACTAATCCCAGGCCCATCATTGGTGTTCAGCGACAGTCCCTGCCTCAGCCTGTACGTGGCAGGCTGGTGCGAGAATAGAGCCAAATGCATGCCCCTCGTTCCCCACGGGGCCCCCACGATGATTGCCACGTTCAACGGCTCTGGCGTCGACCGGGTCCCTTCATCTCGGACGTGTTCCCATAGAGTTCCGCCGGCTACCAGATGGCGTTCCTACGCCCCTCCATGTCCACCCGGAGCCGACGCACATGCTAGGTTCAGTTCCGTTTTCATACCAACACCAAGTTGACATCTCCTGGCATCTGTCAATTAGCGGCGCTGTGAGCATGGGATTCTATCTTTTGATCTATGGCCAAAATTCGCCGCTCGTTTCTGACTCGTCTGCATTACAAGGGCTGGCGCCATCTTCCGAAGGGTAAGCTTCGCCGAAGCACCCGAGGGCCATGGGAGGAATTCCTTCCGGTGATCTCGAGACTCGACGAGCCGGGGGCTCTCAGTCGCACAGTGTCTCGAGGTCGATACTTCTCAACCTCCATTGTCCCGACCAATCGGGTGCGTCTTATTGGTCATTGTCACCCCCGTTCCAGCGAGGCTTGGGTAGCAGACTCGAGCGAGGCACGGCGTGTGGGTGATCGACGACATTCTGCTCTTGGCCTGTGCCCAAATAGTCATGTCTACGATACTACACCTTGAATCGCTTGGCAACAACAACTCGGACCTCTAGGTTGGCTAACACGACGCTCTATTGCAATAGGTCCGCCTACGGACATGTCCAGCCCGCTGAAGCACGTCATTACACCGGTTTGACGTGCAAGAAGCTCTGTATTCCCAGGAGCAGGACGGCGGTGAGGTAGCCCTCTCTCAGGACCGTGCCGCCGTGTCGTTTCCTTACCGCTGACATGGAACCCACAGCACTCCCATCCGTGGATGACAGTGCATATTGGCACGCAGGTTCCCGAGCTTGGCAGTCCCGCGTCCCATCCTTGGCAGCACGCGCACCGAGCCCTTGTATCGAGACTATGTTCGATCCCAGAAGCTCCACCGTTCACTCCAACGAAAGATAGCGATGTGCGCAGTTCGAGTTGGTCTTAGCCGAAAGGCATATAACATCTGCAGCTGCGCAGAGGGTATGTTTTCCTCTGCGGACGTAGTTCATCAGCCCAATGAGCCACCTCGCCCACAAATGTCCATCACGGATGGTCCGGCCCCCATTCTCATACACATCGCTTCGGGGTGAGTACTCGCCTCCCCGCTTTGATTCATCGTGCGATACCTCTGCCTCTATTACTTCGTTTACTAACCTCTCTGGCAGGTGCCGATCACTCGACGCCCAGTATCGCGTCTAATTGTGGCATCCCAGGGACGCTAGTTGTACCGTCGTATTGGGCGCAGACACACGGTCCCCGTCTCCTGCATGGTCGTCGCCCCAATTTTTCGTGCTGATGACTTTCCCTGCGAGCGTTCCCTTGGGCCGGTTCCCTCACCGCTCCGCTGGCGCATCTCGGACCCGTCCCAATGAATCCGAGGCGGTCCGCGCATTCTCATGCGCTCATCGCCGTTCTGTGGACGCGTGGCTAAACGCGCGCAACGGGCCAAAAAATCGCGGTGAGCTAACCGGCCCAGTGCGACCCTCAGCGAAGTATAAAAGCTGGCACAATGGGACCGGGGCCAGCCAGTACTCGACTCCGAGTATCTTAGCAGCCTCACCTCGAACGGCCCCGACCGACTACCGCAGTCACTCCACTTAGCCATGTTCTCCAAGGCTTTCTTCGCCATCGCTGCCCTCGCGGTCGCCGTCTCCGCCGTTCCCTCCCCTCAGGCTGTTTGCAGTGGCGGTCGCCGCGCCAGCAGCGCTGCTGTGAGCTCACTTTTTACAGCTGCATTTTGTCGTGACTAACGAACTCGAACAGTGCTGCGTCTGGTTCGATGTCCTCGATGACATCCAAGAGAACCTGTAGGGACATTCTCCGCCTCCTCTAACCTACCATGAATACTGATTATCTCTAGTTTCGATGGTGGCGAGTGCGGCGAGGAGACTCACGAGGTATGCACAGACTTGTGATTCTTTCACAGCCTCATCACGCTGACCGCCGTTCTACAGTCTCTCCGTCTGACCTTCCACGATGCCATCGGCTTCTCGCCCAAGCTCTTCCGTGAGGGCAAGTTCGGGTATGCACAATCGCCCATCCCGCCTAGTGGTCTGCGTGCTCACGCTACTTTTACAGCGGTGGAGGCGCTGATGGCTCCATCATGCACTTCGCGGACATTGAGACCAACTTCCGTAAGTTACGAAGTACCTTCCAGAACGGGACATGCGCTCACACCGGCCCGTAGACGCGAACAACGGTGTCGACGAGATTGTTGAGGCTCAGCGCCCCTTCGCTATCGCCCACAAGGTCTCCTTCGCTGACTTGTGCGCCCCCCTTTCTCCTCGAGCCCATCTACGCCTCGTGCTGATCACTGTCCGCTCGCAGCATCCAATTCGCTGGCGCTGTCGGCGTCTCGAACTGCGCTGGTGGCCCGCGCCTGCAGTTCCTTGCCGGCCGCTCTAACTTCTCGTTGCCCTCGCCTGACTTGCTCGTCCCCGAGCCGTCGGACTCGAACGACGTCATCTTCGCTCGCATGGGCGATGCCGGCTTCTCCCCCACCGAGGTCGTCGACCTTCTCATCTCGCACACCGTCGCCGCCCAGGACCACGTCGACCCGACCATCCCCGTGAGTCCCAGCCTCGGCCCAGACCTCCCGGTGGCATTCCGCTAACACACGGTGGATCACAGGGAACGCCCTTCGACTCCACCCCCAGCTCCTTCGACGCGCAGTTCTTCGTCGAGACTCTCCTCAAGGGGACGCTCTTCCCCGGTAACGGCTCCAACGTCGGCGAGCTCGAGTCGCCCCTCGGCGGCGAGTTCCGTCTCTTCTCGGACGCCAACATCGCCCGCGACGCGCGCACCGCATGCGAGTGGCAGTCGTTCATCAGTGCGTTCCCTCCTTCTTCCTCGTTCCCCTCCACCCGCACCCTTACTCACCCTTGCCGCGCGCCCACAGCCAACCAGGCGAGCATGGTGACCAAGTTCGAGCGCGTCATGTCCAAGCTCGCGACCCTCGGCCAGAACCCCCGCGCGCTCACCGACTGCTCCGAGGTCATCCCCGTCCCCGCCGCCGTGAAGCTCCCCGCGCCCACTCTCCCCGCCGGCAAGAGCCTCAAGGACGTCGAGGCCGCGTGCCGCGCCACGCCGTTCCCCGTCATCTCTGCCGCCCCCGGCCCCGCGACCACCATCGCGCCCGTGTATGTCCATCTTGATCCATTCCTGTTGCTCATGTGCGATGCTCACGACGACTCTACGCAGTCCCCCCTCCTAAATGGCGAAACGCACGCCACTCATAGAACGCCCCTTGCAGGGGCTGCGCGACCGCCGCCGAGAATCAGTATCTATTCCTACATTTGAGTTGGTTCCATTATATGCAATTTCTAGTATGCGGGGAGCAATGTTTGGTTAATAAAAGGGATGTACACGGCCACGTAGCCGTCTGGAGCTATAATGGATTTATTGCCACGGAACCTAGTCCAGTGTGAACGGAGCGCAACCCTCGGTAATGAAGGTACTAGAGGCGAGATTGGGGCCATTAGATCGGCTTAGAGCTTGTTGAAGGCAGGAATAAAAGCCCTCCCATTGGCCTCCCGCTATACTTGGCCGGACACGTACCCTGGGTATGGTGCACAGCTGGCTTATTCCGATAATAACGGGCGTACCGAGTCCACCGCTCCGTTCTGCTGTGCGTCCACACTCGCGCCCACCTGCCCAACAGAAATAGCTCGACGTGCGCGGTGGCGATGTATGTACGCCGCGGCGGGGAACCACCACGGGTTTAGAGTGCGAACAGCTGTGGGGCCTGGTACTTCGAAGGCGCGCTCAAAGCCATCGTGAACGTGCTGACCTTGACGTTCAATTCGAGACGTACAAGTACATTGGGGGTGGCACCTGGCGTGCCGCCCCACAAACCAGCGCAAAGATCATGCTTAGGGGTCAGCTACACGCCCCTCACGATACCGAAGTGCTGCACCACGAGCGTCTCCCCCGTCTCGTCCAGCGCGCACGGCGCGAACCCCACCTCGACCACGACGCGCTGCTCGCCATCATGCGCTCCCGAGAACGACACCGCAAACTCGGAGCGCATCGTGCGGAGCCGGGCCCCCGGCGCCGCACCCCAGCGCGCGACGTGGTCTTGCGCGCACGCGTGGTCGGCCGACGGCGCTCCGGACACCTCCCAGATGCGCTCGCGGTGGTATGCAACGTGCGCCCAGTGCCCTCCGTCTCTGTCGCCGTCGCTGCTCTGCACGCTGGATGCGCAGCGCCCGAACGTGAGGGAGAGATAGCGTGCGCCGTACGCGTGCGGGCCGCCAGCGACGGGCGCGTCGGCGGCGTGCGCGAGGGCGAACACGAGGCGGAGCGGGGGCGCGCCGCGTGACCAGCCGGCGGGGGACGCGGGGGACGCCGTCGTGACCTCGTGCCCGACACGCGTGGCGAACGCGCGGAGCGTGGATGCTGGAAAGCGGAAGCCAGGCGCGGGCGCGGACGCGAGGCGCGCGAGGGGGAGGAGGCTCGGCGGGGGCGCCTCCGTGCGGAAGGGGGGGTGTGCGGCGAGGTAGAGCGTGCGCCATTCGGGCGCCGGGGAAGAGGGGCTGTGGAGGTTTTTGACGCAGACGACGCGGCCGCAGAGGGGGATGAAGCTGATGTGGTAGTGCTGTGGGCGTGCGGGTGCGTTCGCGTTGGGGGAGGCGGGCATAGGTTGGCTGGGGATGAGATGGAAGCCCAGGGCCCCTCTGGATTGGTGCTCGTCGTGTTCCTCCTGGTCCGTACATGAGAGGAGGGCGAAGAGGCTACCATTGGAGTTTATGACGGGAACACGAGCGCGAACGCCGTGAGGTGTAACAGAGAACGTCGGGTAGTCGACAGATTGAGACAGGATGTCTTTAGTCCCCGAGCTACCGTTCTAGAAGAGCATCTTAGAGTCAAGACAGTATTACAAAATACGCGCACGGCCCACTCACCACTACTGTTAAAGCATTGACTGATGTTGTTTTTCCGCATCCTAAAAAGTACGACGGAGAGGGGGCGAAGAGGTAGTATTCGGGGCGCTCGAGGCGAGGCCCGTCCTGGGACGGACGGCGTGATGCACTACTGCGCCTCTCGTTTCCCCGGAACGTCAACTCCGGCTCGTAGTCGTGCTTCCCCCATGCGAACAACGACGCGTCCGTAGAGCGCTTCATGATCTCCTCCTGCAAGCGATAAAACGCGCGCCGCCCCTCGCCGTACAGCGTCGGCATGTTCACGCCAAACACGCCCATCAGCGCGTACGCCTCGTCCTCGACGCGCGTCGTGCGCCGGCCCGCGGCCCACGACATGCGCGCGGCGACGCACACGTCCGCGACGTCGCGCTCGAGCGTGAGCACGTCGACCGGCACGCGCGTCACGCTCTCGAGGAGCGGCGCGAGCCCCGCCTTCGTCCCCGCGGGCGTCCAGTCGCGCGCGAGGAACGCGATGACGCGCGGCGCGAGGAGCTCTTGTAGCGTCCACCCGCGGGTGTGCCATGCGCTCGCGCGGAACGCCTCTAGCCATCGCGTGGAAGCGTCGTTGTCGGTGATGGAGGACGTAGCAGCGCGGCCGGGCGTGGGGCGGGAGAGCGGGGGCACGTCGGCGAGGTAGGCGTAGCAGACGTCGGCGAGGGCGTAGTAGCGGAACATGGAGTTGATCGCCTCGGAGAGGTCTGCGCTGCTCGACTTGTCGATGCAGCACGTGTCTACCCACGCCCACTTGTGTCCCCGCTCCTCGGCGAGGACGAGGAACTTCCCCACCTTGTTCCGCTCTTTGTTCCGGAGTAGCAGGTCGCGGGGGTTCAGCGGGCCGGAGGGAACAGCTGCCGCAGCTGGCACGGGAGAAGCGGTACCGCGAGTCGAGGGCGATGGGTCACGGTTTCCGAGCTTCGGAGATGGGACCTCGCGATGTGAGAAGACGTGAGCCTTGATAGCCTAAAGGATATTTAGGACGCGACGAAATACGAGGTCAAGTGTACTTGCCTGAGATACTATCTTGTGTGTGCGAGGTGGTGGACTGATAGGACGCAATGGTGCGCCTTGTCGTTCGCCACTCGTGTTCGAGGACGCGGTAGAGGCTTTACACTCGGCGTAAATGTCATTAATTTCTTTGAAGATGAGCTCGTGGTTTCCCCAGACATGAGAGAGGATCGCGTATCCGCCGGGCACATCTTCCGGGGCGTTGAAGTGTGATAGCCTAGCGTTCGCAGTGTTGAGTAGCCACATCTATTGCGCATGGTTAGCGCTATATAGTTCTGCAGGTCGAACGTCGCGAAGCTCACTGGACGACTCGAGACGATACGAACGTCGGCAGCACGGCGCAGTCTGAGAGAGGAAGACGGGTGAGTACAAGAGGGACGATGAAAGGAAGATCGCGACCTACCTCATCAGCGATATCCACCACGCCCTAGGGGTGATGTTGTCCACGCACGCGGACGTGGGCGACTGCTGTTCCCCGCCAGATGTCAAAAGACACGCGGCAGTCTAGAAAGCACGGGTCTAGTAGTGCTATGTCGCGCAGATAAGAGAACTGGAGCCGTATGGTTCTGACGTTTGCGGAAAAGAAAGTCCATAGACATACCATAGCCGAAGATGGGCAGCAGAACGTCATGGCTTGTGAAAAGGTGCACAATTCAATAATGGCGGGGCTATTTGGAGATACAGTGATACTGGCATTGTGTACGGCTACGCGTCAAAAGCTGCAGACATGGTACATCATCTACAGAGCCTGCTTAAGAGCGGGTTGGGAGGTGGACTGAGACGAAACTTTACGGTACGCGAGCGGGACCGAGGCTCGACGCGGTTGTGGCTGAGAGGAAGCGCCGGGGACGCGTTTGTCGTGATGGGTGCACGAGACCGGCCTGGATTGGGGAGCGGTGACGGATGGGGATAGAGGAGGGGCAAAGGATGCGCTGGCGAGTGAGGGTGGGGCGATTTGCGGGGACGGACGAGGCGGGGACAAGGGCCGGGACGAGCGGGCGGCGGGCGAGAGAGACCCAGAACCAAAAGAGGAGAAGCGGTTGCCGATTCCGGCAGGTGAGAATCGTTCGATGGGCGGGCGGGCAATTTCTATATCACCCCGCTGGCCGTCTCCGGCGCTCCCCAGCTCCCACCGCTCCCTCTGCCCTGCTCTGCTTTTCCGGTACAGCGTGCAGTCTGTGGTTGCTGCCATGTCCGCCAACGCCACCTTCTCCGAGCCCTGGTCCGGCACCCTCACCCAGCTCCAGTGGCCTCCCACCGAACGTCTTCTTCTCTACGCTCTCATCAACGTCCCCGTGCTTTCGATTGTCCTCAATGTTCTCTGGCAACTGGTGAGTACTTCGGTCCTACTGTTTGCGAACGTGTACCCAACGTTCTTCGTCAAGATACCCCGCCCCAAGTCGCAGCCTCCAATTGTATGGCATTGGATACCCTTCCTTGGTTCTGCTCCCGCGTATGGTCGTGACCCCATTGCCTTCTTCCGGGACTGCCGCGAGAAGGTACGTGTTGTATTTCATCTTTACAGCACAGGTGCTCATCTTGTTTCAGTACGGCAACTGCTTCACCTTCATTCTCCTCGGCAAGCGCGTCACGGTTACCCTCGGTCCTCAAGGCAACGACTACGTTCTCGGTGGCAAGCACACTCAGCTCGCGGCGGAGGATGTGTACTCGGTACGCTCCTTCAAGCTAGAATAAGAACCCCATCCTTACGCTGCCCCTTCTAGCCTTTGACTACTCCCATCTTCGGCAAGGATGTCGTTTACGACTGCCCCAACGAGAAACTCATGGAGCAGAAGAAGTTCGTCAAGGTCTCCCTCACCGCCGACAAGTTCCGTTCATACGTCGGCATGATTGAGGACGAGATCAAGGACTACCTCAACACTGACCCCGCCTTCCGTGCGTACCAAATGAACGACATCAACGAGTGGGGCGCATTCCCCGTCCTGAAGACCTTCTCCGAGATGACCATCTTGACCGCTTCCCGCACGCTCCAGGGCAAGGAGATTCGCGCGAGTCTGACGAAGGAGTATGCTCAGGTGTACTCGGACCTCGACCATGGCTTCACCCCCCTCCACTGGATGATCCCCAACCTGCCCCTCCCCAGCTACCGCAAACGCGACGCCGCGCACACGAAGATGAGCCAGTTCTACCAGAGCATCCTCCGCAAGCGTCGTGAGAACCCGTCCACCGTAAGACACGTCGTTCGTTTCACATGTCGAATGGGGCGCTCACACCAGTGCAGGAAGAGGAAGAGGATGTCATGGCTTCACTCACGAAGCAGCGCTACCGCGACGGCCGTCCGATCCCCGACCACGAGATTGCCCACATCCTCATCGCCCTTCTCATGGCCGGCCAGCACACGAGCTCTTCTTCCCTCGCGTGGACGATGCTGCACATCGCCTCTCGCCCGGATATCCAGTGCGTGTGAACCCCCACTGCCGGTGTGGAAGCCGTTTTCTCACCCCCATTCTCCACCTCAGGGAGGCCCTCTACAAGGAGCAGGTCGAGTACTTCGGCACGCCGGACGGCGGCCTCCGCGACATGGTGCACGACGACATCCGGAACCTGAAGGTCCTCGACGCGGTCGTGCGCGAGACCCTCCGGCTGCACCCGCCGATCCACAGCATCATGCGCAAGGCGCACACGGACATCCCCGTGCCCGCGACGCTCGCGACGCCGCGCGGCGCCTCGGAGGACGCCATCTTCGTCGTGCCCAAGGGCGACATCGTCCTCGCCTCGCCGCTCATCTCGCAGGTCGACCCGACCGTGTGGGACGAGTCGGACACGTGGGAGCCGCTCCGGTGGTACGACGAGAAGGGCGTCGCCGCGCAGGCGCACAAGCAGTACAACGAGGGCGAGAAGGTCGACTTTGGCTTCGGGCTCGTGAGCAAGGGCACCGTCAGCCCGTACCTCCCCTTCGGCGCGGGCAGGCATCGGTGCATTGGCGAGCAGGTGCGTGGCTTTATTCGACCATAGTTGGACGGCGGGGCTGACGGCGACTGTTTTGCAGTTTGCGTACCTTCAGATCTCTACGGTCATCATCGCGCTCGTCCGCCGGCTCGAGATTCGCATCGAGGGCGAGTTCCCCAAGTCGGATTACGCGGTACGCTTTCTCTCCCCCGGTCGTCGGTGAACTTGGTGCTGACGCGCAACTCTTCTAGTCGATGATGGTGCAGCCGCTCCCCTGCGAAATTATGTACCGCAGGCGGAAGTTCGATTGAGAGGGGTCTTGGCATAGACGGCTTAATGAGACGATTAAGTACTATAACTCACGACATATTAATGTTTCCTCTCAACGACCTTGGGGTGCGATCCTGGGCTGCTACTTCCAAGCCTGCGCAAGGTCAAGTACACAGCGGATTCTAGCAGGGCTCAATGCAACCCATAAATCATACATTTTCAATTGGGAGCGTAAACTCTTCCGAGACTACCATCTGAGGATTTGTCCTATAAAGCTCCTTTTAAAGTCCAGTGAAGTCCACAATCCTACAAGCCAGCCCACACAGTCGCTACGACAGCAATATCTAGTGCCACCTGTTCAACGAGGGCCACGGGCACGCCCGTGCCGCTAGCGATGAGCTCCGCCTCGCCTTGTGCGAGCACGGTCGATCCCGTCTTGGTCATGTGCTGCGCGACCGTCGCTGGGCGGAAGAGAACAGCAGCGTAGTCAGCTGCGGGGAGGAAGGCTCGTCGGTACGGGATGCGACTCACCGAAAGTTGTGAATGCCGCCGACGGGAGCGCGAGGGGCATCAGCCCAAGTGGTATAGGTGGAAGAGGTGCGGGAAGCATTGTAGGCGCGGAGAATGCGAGGGGTGCAGAGAGCGCAGGGGGCATGGGGTATGAGGAAGGCGCGGAGGCCGCAGGTGGTGCGGGAGGTATGGGAGGTGCAGGAGATGCAGGGGGCGCAATATTGCCACGGGGCGCGTAGCGACGCAGTGCCTGGTGGGTGGCCGATGGTGACATTCCATACTTGGTGCCCTGGCCGGAGACCCATGTTTGGTGGAATTTCTTTCCGTACCATGCTCTCACCTGTGGACATGTGTCAAGGATTTTTGCGTGTGACACACTGACTTCCTCGGGGGTTGGCATTCTTCCCAGAGACATTGCAGCTCGGAACATAGCTGGAAAGCAGCATGGCCAGTTGGGGGTCAATGCACAGGTGGTGGCTGTGCCACAAGATGAAATCACCCACCATTCCGGATTGCTTGCCCTCTAGGGGGCATGACATTTCGTTTCTTCATCTCAGTGGGCTTGCAAAATGTACAGGTGACCTGTGGGATTTTATTTGCTCTGAAATAGAGTTTATCTGGGGTCCAGGCGGGGGCATTCGGCAGTTCCCCTGGCAAGTGCCCAGAAATTGGGTAAGCTATCATCTCGGGTAAGACATCAACTTAGCGGATCAAAACCTTATTTTGGCTGACATGTCCCTTGGGTAAAGGGGAATCTCAGATGGTATACCCCCTTCACAGAACCCTGGGCATCCCTGTCTTCATTTTTGGGGTGATATGAAGGGCGGTTAGAGGAAGGCCCAGGAGTGTTGGGTGACCAGCGGAATTTATTTCATATTTGGTAGGCTTATAAGACCAGCCTGGTAGAGGTGCAGGACCCCACCAAGTTGGTGCTCGGCACCCTCTGAAGTGTGTTTTTTCCCTCACGGATGGGGAGGGAGAAGATCCACTTCAGGGCTACCCCCCCCTTGCAAAATTTTCATGGCACCCCCAAAATTGCATGCACACAATATGGGAGAATGGCCCTTTTTTGTTTCCGGGACACTATGGCATGTTACAGAAGCAGATGTGTATCCAAGGCTACATTCTCGCCGTATACCACGGCAGGGCACAATATATTTCTGGGAAGGTATAGGAGAATTTTCTTTGTTGTGACAAAAGCTGCATCTCGATCTTTAACAAGGTTAACCAAGTCCATTGCTTTATCTGCTTTCGAGGGCCGGCGGTCATCCCAGGTTCTTCGCCGCACCGCCAATGACCACGCCCCGCGATGCGCGCGGGGGATGTCCCTCCACCAAGTGGCCGCGCGCAGCGAGAACGGATAGCGCATGGGCGGGGGAAATTGCGCGTAGTGCGCGGGGATCGAAGGCTGCTTGGCTGTGAGTTCGGCGGTAGGCGGAGGTCTGTGTGGTTCTTGGGTACCGTAGCGAGTCCGTTGAAGAATAATTGTAATACGCCGTTGGTCGATCCTGGAAGTGCGAGCCCCCCCCCCTTCTCCCTCTCCCTTGGGCAGGTCTAGAGGTGGCCCGGGCCGGATTTCGCCCTCATTGCGTCCTCGCGTCCTGGTCCTCCGCGACATCGCTAGCGAACTCGGCTGAGTCCGCAAGGGTTCGTTGTTTAATAAACGTTAGCGTACTCCAACGGCATACGGGTGCACGGTGCACCTCACGACGTAACGACGCGCCGCACGTAAAACTGCATTTTTGGCCGATTTATGTTCGCCGAAGTGCAGGGCTGTGGATGGGAGCAGGATGAGACGCCGCGACGCCACAGTCGCCCGTCGGCAGTCGGAGGAGCAAGCGCCCGCCGTCGTCTGTCTCGGCTTGGTGCGCTCCCCTGGCGCTGCATCACTCTGCACAGTGCCAGTGCCACACTCGCCCTCATACGATCCGCCATGTCGACTTCGCTCCCCACTCTCTTTGTTCTCGTCGTCGTTCTCGGCCTCATGACCGCCGCGTGGGTTTTCACGCCCAAGGGCCCCAACCAGACGTAAGCCCCGCGTGCTGTCGTTTGCGCGCAGTCTCCGAGAACTCACTTGCGCATCCGACCCCACCTTACTCCCTCCAAATCCATCGGCTACACGTCCAGACTGGTCCGCACGAGCCTGCTTCTGACGTTGGCATGCTGTTACCTCATGTGGTCTGTCACGTATCTCGCGCAGGTCCACCCACTGGAGAGTGAGTGCATGTTCCGTGCGTGCTTCGAGCGTACGTCTAACGTGATGGAATGTCTAGGCCCGAGACGGACGCTCGTGGAAGAGTGAGGTTTTGGACGTTGCAGAGTGCAATAGCCCGAGGTTCCCTGCTCTTGGTGCGTCTTGTATGAGTATTAGGCCTCATGAACTACCAACTGAACGTCTGTCTCCAGTTCAAGGACATTCGTTGTAGACTACTACCACACACACTCGTGTTTATATCCCATACTGCGCTTTCTTCTCGGACAACACCGGATGTGTAGGGCGTGCATGCTGTTCTCATGATGTTCGAAAAGTTGCTATACTGGTGAGTCCGTGTATGCGAGGTCAGTCTACGCTTCGTAGCCCTCCGGCTCCCCCCACTCCTGGAGAACACTCGTGTCTGCCGAGCCTTTCCCCCACCCGGCGCAGGATGTACCCCAGCCTGCGTCTTCGGTGTCTACAGCAGTCCAAACCTCCGTCCCCTTCACCCCCTCGTCGGCCTCCCGAACCACAACTCCATCCCGTCTCTCTCCCCATCCCACATCGTCGTCGTATGGGTCCCACCTATCGACCGACTCCTCAGAGTCGGGCGGTGATGGCGACGTCCACGGGTCCAGTCGGTGCTCGAGTTGGACGAGGTGGTGCAACGAGGGGTCAAGCTCGATGACCCACTCCTGGTGGCTCCCCAAGAGCAGTTGCCCTCCGTCGGGGTCGACCTCCGCTCTGCGGAGCACCAGCCCGTCGTGCGCGCGCACCGCCTCGACCAGCCTGTCGACCAGCCCGCCGCACGCAAGCTCGACCGGGCGCGCGAACCAGAGCTGCGGGAGCGGCGCCGCCGTGTCGCCCGCCTCGGCCAGCGTCGACACGACGAGCTCGCCGATCTCCTCAAGGGCCCGCAGACGTCCGGCGGCCTCGTGGACGTCGTGCCGGTGGGCGATGACAAGTTGGTGCGCAGTCTCCTCCTCACCTTCCCGGCCGCTCGCGCCCTCGTCGACCTCCGCCCACCGCACAGCGCGGCGCGCCTCCCACTCCGCCCCCTCGAGCCGCGTGAACGCCGCGGTCTGGCTCGCCCACCCCAGCTCCGCGTCGCGCCCCCACGGGTCCTCCTCCGCCGCGCGCCCCACCCCGCCGAGCTCGAGCGCGTACCCCCACTCCGCCGCAGCATCATTGCACCACGCCGCAAACTCTGCGGGCGTCCACTCGAACTTGTGGTCCGCGTGCCGGAAGACGCGCTCCGTGCGCCCCGTCGGGTCCGCGTGCCCGCCGCTGCGCAGCGCGAGCGCGGCGGGCGGCGTGTCGGGCGCGGAGAAGCGCGCGTTGAAGGTGTAGGAGGGCGTCGTGAGGAGCAGCAGCCGCGGCCGGTAGCGCCCGAGCAGGACGGGCGCGAAGCGTGCGAGGACCGGTGAGGGGAGGTGTTCGATGCTGCAGCAGCCGGGGAGTCGTTAGCGCCGTAGTTCGGGAAGGGGGCGGTGGGGACGCGGGGTGGGGCGATCACAAGAGGCACTCACACTTCGGTCGCGACGATGCACTCCGCGCCCACGAAGGCTGGGTTCACGTCCGCCAGGCTGCCTTCCCACAGTTCGACCTCGAGCGGCTCCCAGCGCGCGGGCTCGCTCCACCACGCATGCTCCTGCGAAGCAGACGCCGACGCCGAAGAGCTGGAAGACGGCGGCGGCAGCGGGGCGGTGATCTGCGAGGCGCACGCGAGCTCGCCGGCGCACACGTCGAGCCCCGCGATGCGCACGGGGTGCAGGACGTCGCGATGGAGCGCGGCGAGCGCATCGGCGCACACATCGTCGGCGTCGAGCGGGGCGGCGGTGGCGGTGAGATCGGGGGCGGGGGAGGCGGCCCTGTGGGCCGGCCGCTCGTCGGTGGCGTCCGGCGCGGGTGGCGCGAGCCACGGCGCGGGGTTGCAGAGGCAGGCGAGGAGCTCGCCCTCGCCACACCCGATATCGACTACCTGTGGGTACAACTTAGATTGCTTGCGTAGGTAACAGGACGGCGGATGGGATGTACCTCTCGGACGCCTTCACGCCGCATAATGTCAAGAACCCATCCGCGCCGCTGTAGATAGAGGGGAGGTTTGAAAGTCACGGTGAGATCTTGCACTTCATCCGTCTCGTTGGACATAGTTAGTTGGGCGGGGATGGCAGATGGCAGGGTTGGGCGATTCCGTAGCACGCGCAAGTTCAAATACCGCATGCGGCCCCTTTCATCGCACACCGAAGCATCCATTAAGTAGGGCCACCCAAAATATAAAGAGGCTTTCCCTCGCTTCGGCCGAGCGGTGTGGCCGCTGTCTCACCTACCCTTTGACGTACAAGCTATTGTTTAGGCGCGAGGACTCGTTCCATAGTGGAGACGGTATTGTATCGGATTCACGAGAGCTAACAACACAAGTAGCAGTGTACACGGACAGCATCGTAAGGTAACGTTGTGAAGTCATGAAACGATACATCGTCGGTAGGTAGATATCGAATGGCGGCACGCTTAGTCGAAGAGACCGAAGCCCTGAAATCAAGGCGTCAGACGTAGACCGGTGTGTGCGCCGTGGTTGTGAACGCACCATGTCGCCATCGGACTCCTCGGCCTCCTCCTCAGCGGCGGGGGCAGCAGCCTCAGCAGCGGGAGCAGCCTCCGCAGCCGCAGCGGGAGCGGCGGCAGCGAATGCCTCGGGGTTAGCGAGGTACTCCTTGGCCTAAGAAAACGATATGGAGTTAGCAGACAGAAACAATCGGTGGGATGAGGAAGCCTCAGACAATAAGCGGATATGAAACAGCATACGTCCGTAAGACACTCAGCATTTTCAGTGTAAAATGAAAACTTCATAGGCTTAGGCACACAGTGAACGGAAACGAATGACGCACCTTCTCCGCACCCTCGAAGGAGTACTCAGTAGCAAGGGCCACGGCAATGAGGTTCTTGTACGAGTTGACGAGGGAGTGCATGACGGAGACGATGGTGGGGTAGTGAAGCGCGAGGGAGAGGGCGGCGATGGTGGTGATACCGGATGCGAAACGGTCGAGGAGCTCCTTGTCCGAAACGTCGAGAACTTCGGGGGCGAAGATGTTGCCCTGGTCGAAGATCTGGACGACGGTCATACCGTAGGTGAACGGCGAGATGTTGAGCATGTTGAGCAGCGTCGCCTCGGACGGGCCAACACGAGTGCCGCCGGTGACGACCTGAACGTCGGACACGATTTCGATGGTACCACGGGCGATCTTGGTCGGGATACCGAGGGCCTGGAAGAAGGAGGTCTTGCCGGGCTCCATACCGGTGTTACCAGCAGGGATGATGACATCCTTGGGGGCAAGGGCACCAGCACGAGCAGGCGCCGCGACCTTGTTCGCGGTGATGATGTCACGGACCTCCTTGAGATCGCCGGAGGTGAACACGAAACCGATGTTGCCCTTGACGTGGGGGAGGAGACGCTCGAAGGTGGGGAACTCCGCGAGGATGGAGCGGAGCGCACGGCGGACCATGGTGTTCTTGCCCATGACGACAACACCCTTGCCACGGAGGGAGACACGGATCTGGTGCATCTGGTTGGAGCCGACGTTGTCGACATTGACGATGAAGAGAGAGGCTACACAGAGGTTGAACGTCGAGGACTTGGACGAGAGACGATGTTCACTCACGGTACTTGGCCACAAGCTCCTTGAGCTTCTGGAAGTAGAGCTCCTTCTGTGCGCGAGTAGCACCCATTGCGACGATGTAGAGCTGGGCACAAGCGAATGATCGGTCGCTGAACCTGGGGCGAAGAGCGCACGGAACTCACTTAAGTTTTGAGGAGTTGGATTAAGTAGATGAGCAGTGCCTCCCAATTGACCACTGCAGCGCAGCACAATCAGAACGTGGAGCACGGATAGTATGGGGATACTCACCTGTGTGCCAAAGGATTTTTCAAGGCAGCTGGTCGAGGTGTACAGTGACGGCGGTGAATACGACGCGCTCACTGTGCACGTACCGGAGACGCGACTGGGTGGCGTGCAGTTTTTCAGATAAGGTTTGAAAGATGCGGCAAGGGCCGGAGTCCCAATGCGGTTATCCTCGATCGAACGGGGCGACTGGATCGGGGTCTGGTGGGCGTCCCGTGAAGATCACGAGACCGGATGTAGACGCCCGTGACTGGTGTGGGCCGTGGACGCGACGGTGCTGGTGTCGATGCATCATCCATCGTCTGCCCGCTGCTCTGCTTTACTGTGTCCGTCTTCTACGCTTCTCGGGGAACGTTGGGGATTCTGCGTTCTGGGCGGTGCGTGCACGCCCAGACGCTAAGACGCGTCCACTATTGCATCTCCCTTGCAATGGAATGTGGCGATGGCTCCTGCAGACCGTCCAGGTTGTGGACGGCTGCTACAGTGCTATCTCGAACGCTAGGTAAGTTTACGCTAAACCCCTGTTGTGAAGCCCGATGCTCATGACTTTATTGCGTACGCGTAGGCCCACTGTTTCCAGTAGTCCGACGCCGTTCCTATCTCATGCCACCTTGACATCGTCGAGACGTTTCATGAGCGCACGGGCTCACCACTCCCCACCCGCAAAACCTCGTCTTACACCGCAAACTACCTCCGCGTATGGTGTCAGCACACGGAGCGTTTGTTCCCCCGCTTCCCCAGACTCCGTTACATCAAGAGGAACCTCTATCAGTGAACCGGAAGGCATGGACGTAGTGCCCAGTCCTCCTCCCCTCCCCTCACCACCGGATTATCCACCGCACTACAACTCTATGGCTAAACTCCGCGCATTCCTTTCGCCTCATGAGGTTCCGTATGTCCGATCCATTCGCGACATTCGGTCCCGCTATACCTTGTGGGCCTCAAAAGGCGTGCTGGGCGACCTGGGTGCGGAGGATATGTCTCTGTTGATATGTCTACTGGGTACTCTCTCTATCAACAAGTACGGTGAACCCATCGCTGGGCCGTATGTGCATCCAAGGGCCACCGAGATGCCTCGGAATGCTTTTGGCAGCCACTGGAAGATGGTCTCACTTATCGCCGGGCACAAGCGTTGGTTGAAGTACCCGCTACTTCCTTCCGATCACTACTGGCTCTTTCATCTGAGTGTCACCCGATTTGAGGAAGAAGTGAAGAAAGGTATGCGTCTTTCTTGTGTATATTGGCAAGATGCTAACGGGCGACTGAATAGATCCAACTAACGCTGGACGGTACCTCGTCCAAGCCCACAAGCACTATCTTGCCCTCCCAGAAGAGCCATCCCTTTCCGCCCATGCCGCTTACCGTCAGGTGCTCTCAGCTTCTGGTTCCCCGAGCTCAATGGAGAGCATACTTCCCGTTTTCACGTACATCTTTACCCAACCGGGGCCATGCGATCCGGCCATAGTGGACGACTTCTTTCGTACCGTTCTGCGCGACCATGCGAATATCTCGTTTATGTCCAAACGCGAGACCTTGGTTGCCCTTGCCCGTCGAATTACCCGGGACCACAAGCAGCCACAAGCAGCGGACACTGGAGACACTAACTCCCTTGAGCCCTTCCAATTGGTCTCTCCACAACTTGTGATGGCCTTGGATTCTGCTCTCTTCGGCTCAGATATCAAATCCGCAACTCCTGTCCCTGTGAACGCGCATATCCTCCGCTGGGGTATTGCCCTCGCGTCTCACGTTTTCGTATCCAATTACGACTCTACGGATGACGTGAACATCGGTTGGAACTGCCTCACTCTACTCGCGCTTGCGCGAACACGTACGGCTACGGGTGGTGCGCAACAGACAATATCGTCCTATCAGGCTACCCAACGAACGGCGGTGGTGGAATGGCAAGCGGTATGCGTCGCTTCAGCTATCGAAAACGGGTTGGCCTCGATGGACGAGTCCGGCGAGCTCCCGCTCACGGACGAAGTGTCTGAAGGACTTAGACGCATCATTCGAAATTCGTGGCGAGACTGGACGATAAACATGTCACCCACGACCCCTCCTCATTCCATCGTTGCATCCCGCCTCATATGCGCAACATTCCTCAAGGTTGGCAGCTTACTCGGTGCCAAGGACCTAGTCCAAGCAGTTCGGCAGTTCGCCGCCGCGGCAGAATTGTGGTCGGTCAACCCCAGGGATCCCAGCACAGAATACGGGCTTCAGTCGCTGGCTGTGGAGCAATTCCATTCCTCCCTTGTCTGTGGGTCGTTCTTCGAGCGAGCCCTAGTCGACCTCATGGTATCCGTGGATAGCTTGAAGACGCTCCAAAGTGCCGTGGACGTGGCAATTCTTCGCACCTCGCAATCAGATCCCGAAGAAGCCCACGAGCTACTTGCGTGGTCGAACTCGCGAGGAATCGCACCTACAGACACTGTCGTGGCGGCCGTCGGTGTCGCGCTTGCTATGAAAGGCATCAACCACTACCTCGAACGGTACCTAGAGGATCCTCGCCTTACCCATGAGCTACGTGCCCAAGTGGTGTCCGCGCACCTGCGGATGTACGTCCTCTACGGCAGTCGCTCCATGGATTGTAGCAAGGTCATCAACATTGCACATCAAGCCGTTGATCTCGCCGCAAAACTCGGTGATCCCATACAACTTCTTTCAGAGATTCAATCCGCCGTGCTGGCCCTTGTACGCTACCAGCGCGCAACCCAAGCGATCCAGTTCATCACGGACGTCACCGCCCGCCACCCATCGTTGTTGACAGCATCGTTCCATACGCCTATCCTTCGTACCCTTTTCCACCACGGTCAGTATCGCTTGGCGAAACAGTTCGGGGATTACTACCTCTCCAAGCACGAAGAAACGGCCCTCCCATGGAATACGACCCTTCTCCGCGGTCTGGCTCGAGGGGGTGCCTACCGTCTTGCCCTGAAGTTCGCCTCGCGCTCGCGCCTTTCCCGTCCGATTTCAGCAGCAATCATCCGTGCCGCACGCCTCAACTCCCGCTCCCCTTGCATACAGCCGACCCTCAGGCTCCGCGAGCTCGCCGTGCGCACAAATGACCCGTACACGCTTGTACAGTCCACCAAGCTTCTTGCTCGCGTAGGACGCTTGCACGCCGCAAAGAGCCTCTTCGCCTCCCTCCCCTCAAACACGCCTCGCGCGCTCCGCACTTCTATAGCGAACATCATCCTTCACGGCACCCTATCCCGACGAGACCTCTCCGACGTGCAGCAGCTACGCGCGACGCTTAAGACGTACGCCGCGCTACGAGAATCGCCGGGCTTCCAACCCGACCACGTCACCGTGCACATCCTCGTCCGCGCGCACCTACGCAAGAAGGCAGGCATGAACGCGGAGGGTGTGCGCAAGTTGTTCGACGACCTCGTGCGGAGCGGGTACCCGGGAGATGCGGAGCCGTGGGCAGGGAGTGAAGGACCACGAAGGAGCGTGCGGATCGGCGACTTCGAGCTGCCGCTGGTCAAACGGCCGATGAGGCTGAGGCAAGACGTGCAGCCGTTGTACAAGTCGTTCATCACGGCGTTCTATCTGCGTGGAGATGTTGCCGCCGCGAGAAGGGTTGTCGGCATCCTAAAGGTGCTAGTGACGGAGCGCTGGGCGGAGGGTCATTCGCAGGAGCACGGCATGGTGGGGAGAGGTGGATAAAGTTGGATTGGATCTGGATCAAGCAATGAGAGCACTCGTCGTTCCATTACCTCTGGATGTCTCCACTGTGTATATACTCGGTCATTTATGGTGGTTTTGCTTAACGTTGTCCACGACTCAGTCACATTCCACAAACAATAGAGTACAAATCCGTTAATACACGAGAGCAATCTGATAGCTTGAATCATAGCGTGTCAGGTAGTGATTAGTGATAAAGTAAGAGCCGCAACCCATATGGCAGCGAGCACGAAGGGACGCGACAGCTGAATAGGGAGAGATTAATCCTCGAACCCGAGCTCTTTGTCGCGCTTGTGCCTTCGGAGCGCCGCACGCTCTTCCTCGGACATCGCGTACCAGCCCTCGACCGTGTCCTCGAGCTCCATCTCCCACTTCTCCTCCAAGTCGAGCATCTTCTGTGTCTTCTTCTTTGGCGGAGCCTTCGGAGGTGGCGGGGGTGGCGTGCGCCGGTTCGGGTGCAGGGGCGCGATGCGCCGCAGCGCGCTCTTGGACGACTTCGCGAGCGGCGAGTACGTCGGGCGCGTCGTGGCGGGGAAAGGAGAGCCCGGGAGGGAGGAGACGCGCCGGATGAGCTCGGACATAGTCGTGGGCTTCTTCGACGCAATAGTGTACGAGCGATTGGCGGCAGTGAAGCCCCGAGGGGCGGGGGCCGGCGTGGACACCGTTGTGGTCTCCTTGGCAGGCGTCGACACTGTTGGACTTTTGGTAGTATCTGCCGGGGTGGGACATGATGGTGCAGGTGGAGGAAGCGGCTCTTCGTTCTCCTGTTACAGTGTCAGTTAAAGCAGGAGAGGGTATGTTCGTGCAACGTACCTTAGAATGTTGGTCCGCTCCGGAGGACTTCCGACCGCGTTTCTTCTGCAAAACTGAGGCAGCGGAGGGAACTTCGACCCAAACCGCGCTGTTCGAGACGTCTGCGGCGTTTACGCTCGTGTCCTCGTCGTCGGACAGCACAACAGCACGTTGCTTGCCCTTACCCTTCCGTCCAGCCGAGCCAGACACCACCTCTCCAATAGGTTCGGAGGCGTCTTTCAAGCTCTCCCGTGTCGATGAGGAGCTCGGAGCGGGGGTTGCCTTGACGTTCTCAGTCTTGCCCTTCTCCTTGCTTCCACCCAACAGCTGTCCCTCGTCGTCGGAGTCGTCCACGACCTCATGGCTGAGCGGCGCCTTGCCCTTTGGAGCGGCTTTCGCCTTTGTAGGCTTCTCCTTCGCCACTTTATCTTTCACCGCATCCTTCTTGGCGCGCTTCGCCTTGGACTTCGTCTTCGACGCACCGTCGCCATCCCAGTCCTCCTCGTCCTCCTCGTCTGCCCGCGACTTCCTCCTGCTCTTTGCGGGCTTCTCCGGTACGTCGCCTGCCCACTCCTCATCATCATCGGCGTCTTTGCGCTTCCGCCGCGGCGCGGGCTTGCTCTTCGCAGGAGGGGCCTGAGGCTGCGTTCCAGGAATGATGATTGGGGAAGGCGCAGGAGGAAGTGGTGCAGTCTCCGCGGAAGGGTTCTTCCGGAGCGCGCTAGTATCCTTGGAATGGCCCGGCACGATGCTGTCCTCGCCCCCACCGAGACCTAGATCGTCGTCTAGATTGATGAGCTCCGAAATGTCGACCCTTTTGCGCTTGCGTGGCATAGCGGGGGGCGGTGATGACATAGGGGATTCGCCACGCGGATTCTTCGCGCCCGCATCTTGAGAACCGCGTTGTTGTGAAGATGCCGCGGAGGATGGTGGTAAAGGGAGGTCAGAGGGTTGCGAGCTGGTTCGATGAGTGGAATCGTGTGGAATGGGGAAGTCGGAGGTGGGGACGGGGATAGTGTTGACATCGGACTCGAACCCAGACTCTGGGGAATGATTTGACTTGCGTCGTTTGGCTGGCGAAGGCTTGGACGGATCCTTCTCCTTCCCCTTGGTCTTCGCCGAACTCCCCTCCGTCTGATCTCCCTTCTTTGCTCTGGCCTTCGGTTTGGGCTTTGCCTTAGCCTTTGGCAACATGGACAGCTCGTCTTCCGAAGAGAGGTCGATTATATCGTCGTACGTCGCAGAGACTTGCTTGCCCTTTGCTTGCGAGCGCACTCGAGAACGCATCTTCGCCCGTTCGGCAATGTCCATCATGTCGGTGTCCGGAAGGTCAATCCCACTGTCGGTTCCCCTGGGTGTTGCGAGCACCGTCGCCTGGGTGGATGTGGGCAGTCGTGTTGACGAAGACGATGCGGTGGACGGCATAGGTGGAAGCGGAGGTGGCATTGCTTCATATGAGCGCATAAAGGCACCGCCAGCTGACGGTGGGGCGACGGAAGGTGAACTATTCGATATGGAGGAGTCGGCAGCGAGTGTGTCCTTCCGCTTGACCACGGGTCGTGGCCGGGGTTTGGTCTTTGGTGCAACCAGGGGAGAAGTGAATGAGGAAATTGATGTCTCGGGCGCATTGCGGATAGGCTGCATGGGCTGTACGCTGGGACCTAGTGGGCCAAAGGAAGATATGTCGGATACTATTGAGCGGTTTAGGGTGAACTCAGTCGACTGTATGACCGATGTGTCTGTGGTTGATTGCTTGTTGGCCAGTAATAGACGGAGCGGCGCCAATAAGACTCACTAATTGCATGCTGCTGGTTAATCGGCAGGCGATTCATAGGGAGAGTGAAGTCGGAGGTCTGGATAGAGGATACTGGACACGATGGTGTTCACTTATGCGCCGCATATAAGTAACGTATCAGCGTACCTGACTCATCCACGCGTTTCTCTATCGGAGCCAGACGAGGTGGGGGTGGCAATCCTGTGCGGGGCGGGACCGGGGGCGGATCGAACATGGATTCTTCCCCTTCGCTATCCTCCACATAGCCATCATCTTCGTTCTGCTTCGCCATAGTTTCTGTGCCGCGCGCTTCAGACTCGGCCTGCGGGTGAAGGGAGCGGGGACGGTGGTCAAAGCGAGGAAGCGGCGGTTAGAGAGAGAAAGGCGATGGGGGCTAAGCGCGCGTTAGTGTTACAGGTGTGTTTACGCGCCCCACGTGTGCCGCGGCCCGACTCCACGTGATCGCGTCTTCGGAGGCGCGCCGTATTTGAGCGCGCCAGCCACTGCCAGAAGGAGCGACAGCGGCCTTCGCAGTCTGTCAGCCACCGCCGCCCCGGTGCCTCGCCGTCTTCCTCCCGTTCGCTCCTCCGCCGCTCCTCCTGTCCAGCTGCCACCATGAGCGTCGTCACCCTTGCTCCGTTCCCGTTCCCCCTCCCTCACATCGAGCCGTCCCCCAGGCGGGTGCGCGTCCTCTTCGGGGGCGAGTACATCGTCGACACCACTGATGCGCTTCTTGTGTGAGCATCTCGGTGTTCTCATGCCACCCTGCCTCCCCGCTGACTCGTCCGAATGCGCAGCTGGCTGAAGCCGAACTACCCGTACTTCTTCTTCAAGACCAAGGACGTGCCCGACAAGTACCTCGTTGACGCCTTCCAGTCTCAGAAGCACCACATCTACGACATCGTCGTGGGCAACCGCCGAGCGGAGGCAGCTGCGACCGTGTATCATGACGACGAACTCGACGGGCTCATTCAGCTCGAGTTCAGCGAGATGGACGCATGGTTCGAGGAGGACGAGCAGATCTACGTCCACCCCAAAGACCCGTACAAGGTACGTACCCCCGCCCTCGCGGGCTCACACGTCCGTCCTTCCTGAGCGCTGACGTCGCCTTCTTTTCTCCGGCACATTGCTAGCGCGTGGACGTCTTGCAGTCGTCACGGCACATCCGCATCGAGGTCAACGGCGTAGAGGTGGCGAACACGACACGGCCACGGCTCCTGTTCGAGACCAGCCTTCCAGTCCGGTACTACATTCCGACCACCGACTGCAAGCTGGAGCTCCTCGCGCCGTCAACTTCCAACACGCAGTGCCCGTACAAAGTGCGTGGTCACGCTGCTTACCCATCCGCTTGAAAATACTTATCCCCGCACTCGCATTACATCATAGGGCGTCGCGAGCTATTACAACATCCAGCTTCCCACAGGTGAAGTCTTGGAGGACCTCGTGTGGTGGTACCGCACCCCGCAGCTCGAGTGCGCCGAGATCAAGGGCTGCCTCGCATTCTACAACGAGAAGGTGGACATCTACGTCGATGGGGTCCTTCAGCCTCGCCCACTGAGCCCCGCGAGCAAGCGCGCCAGCGCCATCGTGGCCTGAGGCCTCGTCTAGGAAGGAGGAGCAATATAACTGTAACATAGTTCTCGGACGCTCTTGGGACACTCTAGTTAGTCGCGCAGATATGCTTTGCTTTCGAGTTTTTGGATTACGCACACCGCGCCGTTTGTAGATTGCCATCTATCCATCCACCTAGGAAATATCATACACACCTAGCATCCACACGGACATCTAACAGATCCGTGTGCGTAATTAATATAACACAGTCCGGTGAGAATGGAGAATAGAAATGTTCTTCCAGGGCGAACATGAGAGTGATCGTGAGACTAAGGGGGGCAGAGATGGAGGTTATTGCGAAATCCGGTCGGTGGGAGATTGGTGCTCGACCGCAATCTCTGCGGACAGACGGGATATTTCTGAAAATGCGGCACGCAACAGGTCTAGGTCCGCATCTAGATTCTCTGCGCGCGACTTCATCTGGAGATGTGTTAACATCACAGCACGTCGGCATCATCAGACAGAAAAGGGGACGTACCGCTGCGATGGTGTCGCTCGCAGCAATAAGCTCGTGGTGATGATTGTACACCAGACTTTGCCGTTCGCTGTCTAGCTGCCTAATTTCTGATATGTGCATTCGAGTCAATCCTCCCGGCTCTCGCTCGCTCCATAGTCATACTAACTCACCTGTAAGCAAATCATTTTCCGTTTTGAGCAGAGTAGGAAGGGACGAGGTGGTAATTAGCTGTTCGTAGTATGCTCGCGCGTCGAACGCTGTCGAGTCTATTCATCCCAAGCACTACGGTCAGCAACTACATATACTCCAGCAATATACATACAGGGAGACTCACCAAAGTCCATTGGGTCCTGATTGCTCTTCCCCGCCCCGAGCGGCGGCGGAGGGCCCAACCCCAATCCATAGTGCTTCCTCAGCAAGTCCCGCGCCCTCGTCTTCTGCGGCGTCCCAGGCGGGGGCGTCGCAGCCCCTCCGCCCGAAGAGGTCGACGGCCCCGCCGACGCCGGGCGCACATCCAGTCCCAACGCAGAGGCCCCGTGCCCCGACACGCGACGTGCAGCCATGACGCTCGCGGACGATGTCGACTGCTGGCCTCCTCCAGAGGGGTTTTGGGACGCGGCGCGGAGCGAGACCTGTGACGCGGGGCGGCGAAGCGGTGACGATGGGGGCAGGCGGGGGACGGGTGTGCGCGTGGGGGTCTGCGGTGCGGAGCCTGGCGTGGCGAAGGGCGAGCGCGGAGAGTAGGGCGGGGTGCGCGGAGTGCGGGGAGGGCTTCCTGGTGTGAGGGACATGCCGCGCGCTACCTGGGTTCGAAGGGCGGAGAGCGGAAGGAGAGACGGAGATGGGGTCCTAGGGAATCCGCGGGGGCTGGACGGCGGTGGACGAGGGAGAAGATGCGGAGGGTGGAAGCGCTGGCTGAGCGGTCCGGTAAATGCAGGCACTGCAAGCGTCTCTCTCTCACAGCACCTTCAAAATTAGATCAAGGTCTCGGGCTCGACTTCGAGGACGAGCAATATGATAACATAGATAAAGGACGTTGCTAAGTGATGAAGCATGAAATGCAATGATACAAAGTGCTAGCGCATGCGGGTATATGCTACATGGAGACCCGGCATAGTGAGAATGTCCTTGGCCGTGGTACTAGGTGATCTGCTGGTAAAGAGTATGCAGCGAAATGAAGCATTAAATAGTCCTTGAGGTCGTTATCATGTCACCATGATGTCCATCATACTGCTACCACGGACGCGCTGCCGGCATGGGGATCGACACCGTCGATAGAGGGACCAGCGACACCGTTCTGCATCTCCATAGAGGTGCCATTGGCTTCTTGGCCACTGTGCGGATAAAGGGAGTGAGGGGCGAGCAACGCCCCAGCCGCATTGGCCTCGCGCGTAGCCTGTACACCCTGACCGTGTTGCCGCATCGCCAGCATGCGTTCGCGCGAGAACTCGCCCTTACTCACGCCCTTGGACATTCGAAGGTCCCAGAAGAACGTGAGCATATAGAACGTGAACCCGAACGAGATGGTCCACTCTACGATCGCTGTCGGGGGAAGTCATGTCAACGTCTTGACAACAATGCAGCGAAGCGGGGCTTGAGTGGTGATTCTTACCTCCGGGGTCATAGGCGGTAAAGAGGAGGATCGCAAATACGGCGGCAAGTATGATGAGAATCCCAGCGATGATGCCTTTGGCAAGATATGCAATCCGGAGTTTACGGACATCCACGAAATCGTGGCTTAACCATCGGTACTGATGACGCACACGTCATATTTAGTCAGCTTCTCTGCATAGTCCGGGCGCACAGGATATATCGCCAAATACTCACCTCCACGACTGTGAAAATAGCGCTGAACCCGACTCCGAGGATGAACACAAGCAAGAACACGCGGTGCAGGCTCGGGTGGCGTTTCGTGTCGAAGACGGATAGTAGGATGAGCCCGCTCCCGCCAATAAACGCGCCGGCAATCGCGAGGCTCGACAAGACGCGCTCTCGGCGGCGCATGTTCGGGAGGAGCCTGGGCGCGCGCGCAGAACACGAGGTCAGCCTCTCATGCGCGCCCACGGCGAAACGAACCCGAACGCACCTGCCCTCATGCCGGAGCCAACGCTCGATGGAGAGCGAGAGGAAGAAGCATACGCCGGTGATGGCGCAGCCCGTGACGAAGAGCGGCTTGAGAATGTCTGCGCCCACGTCCGAAATGTAGGCGATGCTGCCCTCCTGGGAGACGTACTTGGGTCGGCCGCTCGCGAGCCATGTAATCAGCATGGCCCAGAGCGTCGCTGAGTGTGGCCCTTGGTCAGCCTCGGCGTTCCTCCCGCCCGAAGGGGATATGATGAGAAAAAAAGCGGCGCACCGAACCACATGAACGATCCCACGAGAGGTATCCAGACGTACAGCCAGTGCTGATGTTGGTGGGGAATGAATCGCATGATTTGTGATTGTTCGTGAAGGTCGTAAGAGCGAGCGTGGAAGTGGAGCGCAGTAGAGTGGTTGAGGATGTGTGTTTGTCGTGTGCTTGCTTGAAATGAAACAGAGGGTGTGGGTTGGAGCGCAGCGCGCAGACCGGGACTGCGTAGATGGTGGGCTGCGGGGAAGGAGAGCTGGTGTGGGGCTAGGGTAATATAGCTGGGCCAAGCTGAGCCGAGAGGACAGGAGCCCGGAGGACAGTGCAGCGTACACCCTTCTGCCGCGTTCACAGACTGCGGGGCGAATGTTCGCGCGATGACGTCACGAGCGCAAGGCAGACTGTAGGCTCGGAGCAGGTCCGCGCCGGACCGAGGCGAGATGTGGCAGGGCGCGGCTGACGAGAATCGCACAGCCATCATAATCTGCCTTGAGTCATGATGCCGACAAATCGCACTGGCCTCGGCTTGTCTTCGCCCTCTCCTGCAACGTCCAGTCGAGAAGTGTCTGGGGCGGGAGCCTATGAATCAGCGTCTGGGTGTGCTACACAAAACCATCCTGGAATGCACAGGGAGGACGTCCAACATACGATAACATAGATAGTCCGTGAAGCCACACCCGAGCTGCTAGGGATGATAGTGTACAACAACGCAGCGAATAGCAGCAGATCACGACGACAGGGTGGAAGGAAGGAAGAAGCGGGATGGGTAAGAAGTAGAAGCGGGAAGGTGCTACTCGTAACGCTCCGAAGAGAACAAGACGCGGAAAGTCGTAACGTGTGTCCGCGTTACGACTTGCCGTGAGCCTCAGCGGCTGCTTGAATGGGGCAGCTGGAGCCGCAACTGGGCGCGGCGGGGATAGGGTGCAGACGGCCCTTTCCAGCCAGTTTGCGGAAGATCTGCGAGAAAGGCGTCAGCACACGGGAGAGAGCAGCGATCCCAACAGCGCACCTGAGCATAGGTCTCGGATGTCTGACCTCCGCTGACAGCCCACCGGCCGTTGATGATGGTAAATGGTACGCCAGTGACGCCCTTCCGGCGCGCCTCATTCGCCATGTTCTTGATTTCTTCTTGAAGCTCCTCCGATTGAAGGAACTCGAGAGCCTGCGACGCCACGTGTGGGAAATCTCGCACACCATCCCGAATACCGAAGATTTGCGCACCTGATCCTTCGGCATAACGCCGACCTGCTCCGACATGTCTGCGAGGACGTCGAAATCACTGATGTTCTTGCCTTCAGTGAAGTACTCGTGGAAGATCGTGTCCAAGAACTTCTCCTGCATCTCCTGCCCGCCGACATCGAACGCTTTGCGGCTGAGGCGGTGAGCACGAATGGTTTGGCAAATGTATCCTTGGAATTTCCTGCAATCGTAACACCCGGGCCGTTAGCACAAGTGCCACGCGATGTGAAGGGTTCAGGGGGGGAGAGGGCCGCGCCGCCAAAGAAGGTGGCGGAGGCATGAGGCATGATATCACCCTCGGCTGGCCAGCCCCTGCCCGAAGGGAAGGGTCCAGACGGCCCGCAAGAGATTACACTCACACTTCAACGCCGACGTCCTTTGCACGCGTCATCACCATCTCTTGAATCTGGCGCAACTTCTCTTCTCCGAACTTCTCCTTGTACCACGTCAGCTTGTCCGATACGTGGTCCTCCTCCATGGACGGGTGGAGGAGGAACGGACGGTGCTCGATCTTGATCTTGAGGTCGCCGCAGTCTACCTGGACATCCTGAACCGCCTTCTGCAGCTCGCGCAGGCCAATGTAGCACCACGGGCAGATCTACGGGGGAGAGGGGGCGTAAGGGGGCTGTACCGATTTGCGCGGACGAGGGAGGCGGTGGGGCCACCGCCGCCGCGTCTTGCGGGGGCGGGCGCGACGGGGGGCGGGAGGGAAAATGGCCACGTACGATGTCAGAGATGACCACTAGGGAGACCACGCCGGGCTGCATTGTGCGGTATGTTGTACTGGTCCGGTGCGAACTAGAGAACTCCTCCGGGGCGGGCGTGTGGTCCGGTGGAAACCGTGCTTGCAGGTCGTTCACGCAGGTGCGGGTGCCGAGGCTAGCGAGTATGAGTGTGTAGAGTGTGTTCTATGCGTGCGGAGGACGTGCGTGTGTTAACCAGGGTCAAAAGGGCGGAGGGATTCGAGGGCGGGCAGGGCGGGCTCTCAGCTGGAGACTCGTTACAAATAGCGGGGAGAAGGATTGGTGAGCAGACGTATCTCAGATCCGCTCATCTGTGCTACTTAGTAAAGTTACCGGTCACGCCAAGTCACCTCCTCGGCCGCCCGCTTTCGTCCCTCGGGCGGCCCTCAGACGAATTTCTCGCTGGGGCTGACGTTGTGCCCACCCAGCCGACCAGCGGGCGTCGGGGCTGGGCTGCTCACCCCGAGGGGCGCGCCAGCTCGTCCGAGCGGCGGGACGGACGCTCGCGCTCCCATCCGGGGGCTTATCTTTCGTCATGATCACGCGATGTCGCTGAAACCCCTGAGAACCACAACACTCATCCCGACTCCAGCGGGCGGTTGCAGGGTGGAAAACATACCCCTTTGCAGCCTGCGCTGACTACCTCCTCCTCGCTTGCACCTCGCTTGCTAGCGATGAAACTCCCGCCTTGTCTCTTTTTTCTCGCCCGCTCATCCGAGCCTTGCGCTATTCGGAAATCTTCCGTTCCCAACCCTCCCCGACACAAGGTGGATGCTGACACGGAATGATGTCCTGATCGAGATCCGAACCACCCATGCACATCCGGACTGATTCGATTCGTTCTCTGAAATCCCCACAAGCGCCCCTCTTGTCATCAGCAGCTTCACCGCCAGGCACCACCGGACAACCACCGGACGCAAAACATGATTGTCCAGTCTAGCTCACGACCCCACTTTCACTGACCACCCACATCAACGATATTCACAGTATCACATTCACCCTTCTCCAAGGCCGATCCGATCGTCTTCACTCAAAAACAGGAGTGGAAGACCGTGTCCCCATCCCGAATAGCACACGAGGCGGTGTTCATTGCTGTCCGTTCTCAAGGTCCCGGGCGCACGACACATACGTTTTCGGGCGAGGTGCCACATGTCTCGACGGGCGAGCACATCAGACGGGTTCTCACACAGACTATCCCCGGCACGGACGCCGAGCGGCGGTGGCACGAAACGAGGCGAAAACGCTGGCCCAACTGGCGTACGACCTTTTCAGCGCCGCAGCCACCATGTGATGCGCCTTAATAAACGGTGGATAGAAGACCCGCGGTGCAGTAATCGGACATGCTAGTGAGGGCGGTTGTTAGGCAAGCTAGGTTAGTAGTGAGCGCAGGGCTATACTCATCGATGTGCTCATCGTATACTGAGATAGTGCGAGTGGAAGCTGACACTCGGTGCTCAGGTGCTTCGCAGTGACCGAGGCCGAGAGACCAAGCTCTGGGTGACTATATTCGTCAATGTGATGACCATCGATTAACGAAAGGTATGTCAGAAACCGATGGATCCCCAATTGAAGAAAGTAAACTCCGTGTCTCTTTAGGGTCAATGGATATAGATGTATAACTTCACCGTGCTTCGTGAAGCTGCTAGGCGGGGACAAGCCGTGCTGCGTGCAGGTCTCGTCTACTGCGTAGAAACTCATCACGTATAAGCCAACGTAAACCCCGGCCTGCAAGCCGCGGGCGAAAACTGCGGGAACGCATCTATAGGTAGGTAGCTAAATAGTTGGGGGTTCTACGCTATCTCATCTATAGAATACAGCGAGATGCTTATCTGACAAGCACATATACATAGAACCTGCCGGACAAAGGTAGAGTGGGAAGATTTTCTTTAGGAAGGGGTCGTGATGAATATCCCTGTCCGCGGACGACCGTCTTCTCGGGACCTCTCGGGTACTCTTGACCCTCGGGGTCGTTGATGAAATCCGAACACTGTGGGTCAGTGTGAAGAACGCATGTTCCACATTCAAACAGCCACTGGCTGCGACCCGCATTCAAATATCTCGATACCACGATACTAGTCGCCTTCGAGAATGTTAGACTCTAGTCTACAGAAATGGTGTAGGTTAGCTTTTTATGATGTCAAACAGGCGTCACTCGTGGCGTCGTCGCCAGACGGGTGACCAAGAATCTTGTCGGCGCCTGAAAAATCTGAGGCTCGGGGATACATGAGGCTTTGCGCACCACACGACGTGCATCAGCATCATGTTAAGACGCCAAGGAGTGACAGGATTACTTACCTGGCCACGGCGCGTAGTGCGGCATGTGCCCGAGGAAACTTCGCCCCTCTGCGGCGCGCGCAGCAACTGGTGGCGCCGTCCTTGGCAGAATGTATAAAGAGGGGCTCGAGCCTCGCTGGTCCAGTCTGCTCGATTCCTGCTCCCGACGGCGACGCGACGAATGGTTGCGCCAGCGGGGGCGTACGCGCGAGAGCCTTGTGTGGAAACAGAGGCGTCTGATATCAAACCTTCTCCTGGCAGTCTTGTCGTTTGGGGCTGAGAATGAATGATGAGCACTGAGTTACGCTCTTCCTGAGTTCGAGATCGACCGACGTCGATGGATACCGCCTTCAGGGGGGAGCTCTCGAAGAGCAGAAACATATCATCCTACAGCTGTGAGGCTGGAAAAGGAGGAGGGTCTGGAACGGTGACAGGCGGGATCGGTGGAGAGTGCGCGACGCCGCTGGCAGCTCCGCCCCTCCGCGCATTTTCTGCGGACGACACAGGGGGCACTTCCAAGGGGACGTCGGGGAGGGGACAACGGACGGGCCGAGCGCTGCCGGAGCGCCCTCCGCTGCCCGCAGTGTTCCAGGAAGGGCGTTTGCCGGGCGAGGGCCGAGACGAGTTGAGACTCCGCTTGCGGGGCGCTGTTGCCTGATCCTCTGCCCTTCAGCTGGTCCCTCCTCCTCATCGTCCTCGCTTTTCTTCGCCATTATTCCCCCTTCCCCTCCTCCCCCTCGCTCCGCGCTCACACCATGACAACTCCCCATGTAATAGCATCCTCCTCAGGTCATCATTCGTCTTCTGGTACCTCCAATGGCGTCGTTGGGAACCATTTCCGGGTTGGAAAGAAGATTGGGGAGGGTTCGTTTGGTGTAGTCTTTGAAGGTATGTTATACGCCTGCGCAATGGTCCGCATTGCATGACCCCGGCTGCCTGGTCCATAGGCACCAACATGCTCAACAACCAGCCCGTCGCTATCAAATTCGTACGTGACAGACACCTCTTCGACAACCAAGTCTTGTCTGAGCGCTATGCTGACGTCCCTCGTGGCTATAGGAGCCTCGCAAGTCTGAAGCACCTCAGCTGCGTGATGAGTATCGGTCGTATAGGACGTTGAACGGCACTCGTGAGTAACAACTACGTGCCTACGACGTAGCGCCAGGTCCACTTACCCGCTTCCTTGGGACCTCTAGCTGGTGTTCCCCAGGTGCACTACTTTGGCCAGGAGGGCCTCCACAACGTCCTCGTCATCGACCTCCTCGGACCCAATCTCGAGGACCTCTTCGACATGTGCGGCCGTAAGTTCAGCATCAAAACCGTCTGCATGGCAGCGAAACAGATGGTGAGTCTCTACCTCCGCTTCATCACCCTACCCTGGGAGTGCCACAGTGGGGCAGGAGACAGCGGGCCCTGTTCCTCGTTGAGCAGACGTGCACTATGCATGTCGACGTGTTGGGTTTCATACCATTCTATCGCCTGACAATCGGCTCTGGGCGTCTACCCGTAGCCGACCGACAGCGCTAATGACTAGGGGATGGCTTCCAATTGACGGTCGCGTCGGGGGGAGTGCGTCTGTAATTGGCGTTGAGCTGCTGTTCCCAACTGCGCGCGTTGCGGTAAACATGGCATACTAATCACATTCTGTGACATAGGTGACGCGTGTTCAGTCCATTCACGAGAAGTCCCTCATCTACCGTGACATCAAGCCAGACAACTTCTTGATTGGAGTCCCCGGCACGAAGACCGCCAACCAAATTCACATAATCGGTACGTCTTGGTTTCCCGCTTAACACCAAGGGACAGTGTCCTGCTGCCCACCCGTGGTTGTGCATCGCCTCGCAGCAACCTGTCGTTTCAGACGTCACGGATTTGTTAGCTCTCACGCTAGTGGTATTCCTTGCACTCATGGTGCTAACATTGTAACCGCAGATTTCGGAATGGCTAAGCATTATCGCGACCCTAAGACTAAAGTGCACATCCCCTATCGCGAGCGGAAGTCTTTGTCCGGCACCGCTAGGTACATGTCAATCAACACGCACCTCGGACGCGAGCAATCTCGTCGCGATGACCTCGAGTCATTAGGCCACGTCTTCATGTACTTCTTGCGCGGTGGGCTTCCTTGGCAAGGTCTCCGCGCCGCTACCAACAAGCAAAAGTATGAGAAGATCGGCGAGAAGAAACAGAGCACGCCAATCGAGGAACTGTGCGAAGGCTTCCCCGGTGGGTTTATTCGCCTACCAAAATGCCGTATGGAGTAAATGAACTCTCTTTCCAGAGGAATTTGCTATCTATATGAACTACGTCCGTAAGCTTGGCTTCGAGGAGACGCCGGACTACGACTTCCTTCGGGAGCTGTTCACGAAGGTTTTGAAGACATTGGGCGAGCCCGAGGATGGCGTCTTTGACTGGATGCTTCTCAACGGCGGCAAAGGCTGGGAAGCCGGCCACGTACGTGATCATCGTTAGGCATGATTTCCCAACGCTCACCCCAGTCTAGTCTTCTGCCCTCATCAACGCCCACAACGGCACCCCTCACACCCCGCACAGGGACCGCCACCGGGATCGCGAGCGGCAGCACCGTTCGTCGCGAAACGCGCTCCAGGACGCTGCGGCGTCGCCATCGTCGCCGCTCGTGCTGGCGCCGACGCCCGCGCACGTCAAGAGCAGCAGCCGTCGGCCACACGACGCGTCGCGCGGCGGCTCCCGCGAGCACGTCAGCGTGCAGCCCCTCGCGCCGCAGAGCCGGCGGCAGAGCCAGCAGCACGGCTCGCGCGCGGAGCGCGACAGCGGACTCGTCGCGCCGCACCCGTACGCGGCGCCCGGGAGCACGGGCGGATACCGCGGCGCGTACGGGCAGGCGTCGCCCCAGACGGCGAACGGCGCGCCCACGAACGGGTCGGGGCCGCTCGTGCAGCACCCGAACAACTCTGGCTCGTTCATGTACGGCCAGGGCCCGGGTAAGGCGGGCACGGCGAGCCGGGAGGGCACGACGACCGCGGGCACGCGGCAGGACGGCATGAACGGCACGCAGACGAGGGGGATGGCGATGTACGACCAGATGGCGCGCGTGGGCGAGCAAGACGAGCACGGATTGGGGCGGAAGAAGGGGTTCTGGGCTGCGTTCTGCTGTCGGGCATGAGCGGTGTCGTTGCCACGACGCGCACCGGCTGCGCGGATCAACTTGTATGTTCGCTGCTTCGCATTCTCGGGTATTCTTGTTTAACGGAGCTCGACGTGTTTTTATAGAATTCCAAGCGTTTCCACCTATAACGGCTCTGACGACTCGACGAACGACCATAAAGTACCCTGACCCTAATCAGCACACCGAACTGCTGTGTCGCTCTCTTGCACCCTGTCATGGCCCGTTTACGACCCCCGCGACGTCCGCATCAATCATCATCTCTTGCCTACCCTCCTCCCTCGCATACCCTTTCCTCGTTCCCATGTGTATATTCGCTATTGCTAGCACGGCCCGGTAATATCGCATCCATCCTTCTAACAGACACTATTCTTGCCTGGCCCCCGTGTCCCGTCTCCCCCTCATCGTACGCATATATACCGCACCCCCGCGCGCCCGTCATGCTCTGGTTCCGGCTCAAAGGACACCGCCGCTCGTTCCCCTCCCGTCCGTACATCTTTCTCTCACACCTTCCTCGCCTTCGTGTCGCTATACCACTGGCGCCGCTCGACGCGCCCGAGGACAGTCAGTGCCCTCGGGCGGGGCGGCTTCGTGCCGCGGCCGATGTCAGAGGGGCGATGTCGCTCCCCACCCCCTTTGCCCACGTTACCAGCTGCTGGCGTAGATCGCTCGGGCCCAGCTTCTTGTCCCCGCCTGCCCCGTCCGTCCGTCTCTCTCTCTCTCTCGCTGCCTCATCGTTTACTCTCTCATTTCTCGCCACATTCCTCTGTGACTTGGTTTCACTTATTCCCGAGAGCACCGCGCGCATGTTCATCAGTAGCTATTACAATGCAAGCTCTTGGTTGCGCGCCCTCCTTCAGACGCAGGCGGCGTGATCACCGCCTGCCGGTGCAGCTCACGGCAGCTGGCTGAGGAAGCAACCCCATAACTGCAGATGGTGACGGGGCGGGCGGGCCGCCTGTGGCTCTCCCCCCGAATGACGTTATGCATACGGGCGCTCTATTGCCGACTGCGTCTCGTCCCGCCTCGTCTCGCGGTTGCCCTGAGCTCGCCGCGTTGGCCAAGTCTTCCGAAGTTCTCACTATTCAGGGCGGACGATTCTTGCCGCGGGCTCGTCCGGTCTCGTCCAAGAATTCGTCATGAGCGTGCGCATGTGGGGCCGGGGGAGATAAGGAAGCGGAGCGACATGTACAGTCTATGCATTACGGACAACCTTCGCTACGGACGCGACGGGAGGCGACTACGTACTCGTACACATTTCCATCGTACAGCGAAGCATTTACAGGACACAGAGCGCGGACAAGGATGCACATACGTGGCAACAGAACGGCTTGTAATTAATCATACGGAACGCCTTGCTCCTCGAAATAAACCCAGTCCCCCCCAACAGCAATAACAGCTCTAAGCGCCGCCTAATCGCCCCCCCCCCTCAACAAGTGGTGGCTGAGCAACGCGGCTATGCAGGCGCGCCGCGACAGGCCGAGCTCGTTCGTGAACCTCCCAGGTGCCGTCGACGCCGAGCTTCGGGATCTGCGCCTCGCTCCTGCACATGTGCGAGTGGGAGACCCGGGTGTGCTCGCCGGCAGGGCCCCGGCGGAAGCCCGCAGCCACTACCACCACCACCACCATCCCCACACCCGCTTCAGGCGGACGACGCGCCCGAGTCGTTGCGCGGGAGGCTCGCGAGGGGGTGCGCGAAGCCGCTGCCGGACGGCGTAAAGCGCGGGGACGTGGGCGGCTCCGCGCGGGATTGCGTTTGGAAGGGCGACGAGACGGGGTACGCGCCGATGGGGACCTCGTACGGGGCGTTGGCGGGGTCGGGGGTGGAGACGACGTAGGTGCGCGTGCCGAAGCCCGAGGTGAAGGGCTCGGCGGGGTACTCGATGTTCTTCTCGTAGATGCCGGCGGTGGCCGAGGGCGTGGGGGACGCGGTGAGCGGGGAGTTGGCCGAGGAGAGGACGGCGAAGGGGGAGTGGAAGGCGCGGGAGGGGCCTGCGACGGGGGTGCGCGCGGCGCCGGAGAGGGTGCGAGTGTGCTTAGACACGGTGCGGAGGACGGAGGACATGGTGAAGAAGACGGCGGCGGCGGGGCGAGTTGAATCGGCGCGGGGGTTGGTGGTGGGGTGCAGGGGGAGCTGCGGAGGCTTGAGAGGAAATGCGGGGGTTTTGAGAGACGGAGACGGGCACGGGTGGGGTTTTTGGGGAGCGCAGGACGGCCGGCGCGGCCAATGACGGGCGGTGAACTGAGTGGGGTCACCAGGCGATCTCGTCCTCGGCAGCTACGCGCTGTATTCACTCTCGTACCATCGTCTCTTCGAATTCCTCGTCCTCCATCACCGTGTCAACCCCCAAATATCCGTCGCGTACCTCGCAAGTGTTTCAGACAGCACTCGCGGCGTCTGGCCTGCACAGAGGCCACAGCTGTGCGCGGCGGCGAGGGAAGGACGAGTGGGCTGTCCATACAAGCTTCAAGCACACTCGGACAGCCCGATCATGCACCATATTAGACCCTTCCATCGAACGTTCCCCTTCCTCGGCAACGGCCGTCGGAGGTTGCCCCCTGCGCGCATGTTGAATGTATGCTATCTCTTAATAAACAGCCTTCGATAGCTCAGCTGGAAGAGCGTGAGACTGTAACTGGATATTCCTCCCGCAAATCGGGGCATCTCAAGGCCGCTGGTTCGATCCCGGCTCGAAGGACATGTTGATGAGCCATTATCACATTTTTCCAACAACGAATTAGAGAAATACTACAAGGTGGTGCACTGTAGCGGGACAGTGGGTTTGTGTTCCTACCTCGTGCTCTATAATTGAATGTTAGCCGAGAAGGGTCCTATCCTAGGTTCGCTTGGGCCGCATCGTCGCACGATTGTCCGAATCGGCAATGCCACCAACTGTTAGTTTCACGAGATGTGAATGTGCTGATGCTATTTGAAACCGTCTAAGACCATCCTTGTACATATTCTGCTGTGGTTGAGTTCGTTGCTTCGACAAAAAGGATCCTTCGAGCCGGGATCGAACCAGCGACCTTGAGATGCCCCGAGGATTATCGGGAGGAATATCCAGTTACAGTCTCACGCTCTTCCAGCTGAGCTATCGAAGGCTGTTTAGTTATAGCAAGCATGCAACCAACACGCGCAGCAGAGAGGGGTTCTAGCGTGATTTGGGGATCAGCCTCCTCTATCACTTTCTAGTGCTTTGTATAACACGAACACAACAAATGTTGAGATTTTACCGCAATATGTATTTCTCTACTGCGCTTTTCTAGGACTCTGATGGGCTCATCCTGTACCCAGTGGTACCAGTGCTATCACCACCCAAGAGAACAACCTCCCGGTGCGCACGGATTCTACCCCTCTCGTTCCATCCTAACAATAAACGCTTATCTCCGCACTCGCCATTCATATAGTATTTTTAATTTGGGGCACGTACTTGTGGCTGAGCGCTGAGCGCCGACAAGGGTCGAGCATCGGTGGCGCGAAGGCGACACAGTTTATGCGAACGGCGGATATTCGGTTGGACCGTATCATGTTTCTTCCGTCGTCATTTGCTTCCTTCCTCTCAACCACACATCGATCCATGACCATTCAGGTCCATTTACTCACTAAATACGTCGCCGATGTTCGATGTCTAGGGTCATCGCGTTCTCGGGAAACTCTTAGGCACCTCAACCTCCAAGGCGCGTCACTACCAGATTGTTACTACCTGTTTTCGGGGGGAGAGGAGGGCGCTGGCTGATCGCATTTTTGATCCTCAGATCGCGGAGTTTGCTTAATAGTCTCGTGCGCACCTCGTATCCATCCAGACTGCCCGCATTCGCAGGGGGTCGGGCGGCCCGGCTGCGAACCCGCCACTCCTAACTCGATTTGACCATGGCGGATCATCTGACGGGGGAGATTTCCAGGCTGAAGAGCCTCCGCAGCTCCCACCCGTTCTGGAGGAAGCTTGGTCCAGCAAATCACCGTATACGCGCCGCCTGTGGCACCTTCTTTCGCTCGCGTTTTACTCACCGAGCATCGGGGGCGCCCCACGAAGCCCGGCACGCATTGAGCGGGCATTGTATCGTAGCTAAGGAGGCCAACCCTTCACTCGCTAGCGTGCGCGCGGACGCGCACCAGCTTGGGGACCCTCTCGGAGGTTGATATATCGCGGACGCGTGCGTCTGGGTGTACCACAGATTCTCCGTACTGATTTGCATACCTGATGTCGGTGGCGTGTGGGGAAGGAACCATCACTGGGTGCGCGATCGAGGTGGTCTTTGCACTGCTCTCCCGCTTCCGCCCCATTGACAGATGTGAATGCACACATAGACACTCTGACGAACAGTGCACCCGTGCGTTCACCTAGCAGAGCAAGACATCCAATGCTACCTGGGAAGCAAAGAGGGGCGCAGGGTCCGTCCCCAGCTGCATCGGGGATGGCGATCCCGCACAACGCGCCACGTGCAACAGCCGAGGGTGCCGCGCAGATCTGACAGCGTCGATATGCTCCCATGCTACACCACTTTCCAGGGTTCCAAGAGGAATGCCCCAAATGCTCCGCGAGCTCTCTCAGGGGCCAAGACGCCCCCGCCCGTGTTCCGGGCGCGCTCAAGGTAAAAGTATAACCATGCACATCCCGCCCCCGCGC